>CAUYQG010117984.1:0-29490 GCA_963574415.1 Tarsius wallacei
CCACTTCCCCTGAAAACCAGAACAAGACAAGGATGCTAACTCTCACCCCACCTTTTCAACATAGTTTTTGAAGTCCTAGCTAGTGCAATCAAACAAGAGAAGGAGATCAGGGGTATCCAAATAGGAAAAGAGGAAGTCAAGATATCCCTCTTTGTAGATGAAATGATTCTATACCTCGAAACCCCAGGAGAATCTTTCAAAAACCTTGCAATATAAAGGACTTTGGCAAAGTCTCAGGGTATAAAATCAATGTGCAAAAGACAGTCACATCTCTATACACAAACAGCAAACAAAGATAAACCCCAAAAAAGAGCATAATCCCATTCAAAATAGCCAGGAAAAAAAAAAAAATCAAATACCTTGGCCTTTTCCTAACTGGAGATGTGAAAGACCTTTACAATGAAAACTATAAAACACTGCTCAAAGAAATCAAAGATGACACAAATGGAAAAATATCCCATGCTCATGGATTGGAAGAATCAACATTGTGAAGATGTCCATCCTACCCAAGGCAACCTATAGATTTGATGCATTACCCATTAAATTGCCAGCAGCATTCTTCTCAAAACTGGAAACGACAATACAGAAATTCATATGGAAACATAAACGACCACGAATCGCCAAAACAATTCTCAGCAAAAAAAGGAGAGCAGGAGATATCACACTTCCAGACTTTAAACTTTATTATAAAGCTACAATAATCAAACCAGCCTGGTACTAGTACAAGAACAGGCATATAGACCAATGGAACAGGATAGAGATTCCAGAAACAAAACCTCAATTTCTCAACCAACTCATCTTCGACAAAGACTCCACCATCAATCACTGGGGAGAGGAGAACGTATTCAGTACATGGTGCTAGGAAAACTGGCTGACCACATGCAGAAGATTAAACAAGATCCCTATCTATCACCATACACTCTAAATGGATCAAAGACCTAAACATAATACCTCAAACTATAAGAACCTTAGAAAATGCAGGAGATACCCTTATGGAAATTGGAACTGGCAAACAATTCCTGATCAAAACCCCAAGTGCCATGCCATAAGAGATAATATAGACAAGTGGGACTTCATCAAACTGAATAACTTCTGCAAAGCCAAAGAAACCATCAAGAGAGGGAGAGACAGCCCACAGACTGAGAGAAAATATTTGCCAACTGTATGTCTGACAAACACCTAACATCTGGGATCTACAAGGAACTCAAACATGCTGAAAAGGAAAAACAAACAAACAAACAAAAACAGCCCAAATACAAAGTGGGCAAAAGATATGAATAATCAGTTCTCAAAAGAAGACATATGAGCAGCCAACAGATACATGAAAAAATGCTCAGCCTCACTAGTCGTCAAGAAATGCAAATTAAAACTTCACTGAGATACCTCCTAACTCCAGTCAGGATGGCTATCATCAGTAACTCAAAAAACAATAGATGCTGGGGAGGATGTTGCAAAAAGGGAACACTGCTGCACTGTTAGTGGGAGTGTAAACTAGTACAGTCTCTGTGGAAAACAGAGTGGCAATTCCTAAAAGATCTAAAAATTGACCTTCCATATGAACCCACAATCCCCCTACTGGGAATATACCCAGAAGAACTCAAATCACTCTATAAAAAAGACACCTGCACATGTATGTTTATTGCTGCATTGTTCACAGTAACAAGAACATGGAACCAACCGTGCTACCCATCAAAAGAGGACTAGATAAAAATAAAATATGGTACATGTACATAATGGAATATTATGCAGCCATAAATAACAAAATCATGAACTTCACAGCAACCTTGATGAACTTAGAGTCTATAATTCTGAGTGATTAAAAGGGGGAAAAAATAATGCTGCTTTTATTGGATGGAGTTTTCTATAAGTGTCAATTTAGCCTTTTGTACTTGATGGTATTGTTGAGTTTTTCTAGGTCTTTGCAGCTTTTCATTCAATTGTTTTATCAGTTGTTGAGAGAGGAGTATTGAAGTACCCAACTATAATTGTAGATGTATCTATTTCTCATTTAAGTTCTATTAGTTTTTGCTTCACATATTTTGCACCTGTGTTACATGGTGTATATTCATTTAGAATTGCTATGTCTTTTTAGTGAATTATGTCCCTCTCTGTTCCTTGTAATTTTCTTTGCTTTGAAGTCTACTTTTTATGATGTTAAAATAGCCATCTCTGCTTTCTTTTGATTAATACTTGCATGTCATATCTTTTTCTCTCCTTCTTCTTTCAATGTACCCTTATCATTATATTTGAAGTAAGCTTCTTGTAGACAGTAGGTACTTGGGTTATCTCTTTTATTTTTTATTCATTCTGTTAATCTCATTTTCTTCATTTGTGTATTCAGACCATTTGCATTAAATGTAATTATTGATATATTATAACTTATGTTTACCATTTAATTTTATTTTATGTTTGCTCTTTCTGTTTTTCATTTCTCTTATTCTTTTTCTCCCTTTTCTGTGGGCTACTTAAACATTTAAAAAAATCTATTTTGGAGCCGGGCTTGGTGGCTCAGCCTGTAATCCTGTGCCTTGGGAGGCTGAGGTGAGAGGATTGCCTCAGCCCACGGGTTCGAGACCCGCCTGGGCAACTCAGTGAGACCTCATCTCTACAATTAAAAAAAAAAAAAAAATTCCAGCTACTTGGAAGGCTGAGGCGGAAGGATCGCCGGAGCCCAGCAGGTTGAGGCTGCGGTGGCCAGGAGTGGCCACTGCACTCCAGTCTGGGTGACAGAGTGAGATTCCAACTCAAAAAAAAAAAATCTATTTTGGCTTATCTGCAGTGTTTTTGAATGCAACTCTTTGTAGAGCATTTTTAGTGGTGCTCTTGGTATTGTATTATATTTACATGACTTATCACATCTACTGGTGTTAACAGTTTATCAGTTTAAGTGAAATGCTAAAAATCTTTCCTCCCTTTGTGTCCTTTACTTTAAAATATAAATATACAATGTAATTTTTAAGTTTAAAATTAAGTTTTAATTTTACATTTAGAATCCCATCAGACGGTATTATAATTTTTGTCTCAACAGTCAACCATTATTTAGAAAACTCAAAAAAGAAAATCTATTTTAGTTACCCATTTTGATTTATGTCTCTTTCTTCCTTCATAATGATTCAAGATTCCTTTTTAAAAAAAAATAATTTATTTTCTGTTTAGAGGACTCTTTAGCCATTCTTTTAGGTAGGTCTGCTGGTGATAAAGTATCTTAGTTTTTCTTCATCTGAAATTGCCTTGGTTTTTCTTTATTCCTGAGGGATATTTTTGCTGGATATAGAATTCTGGGTTGACAGTTCTTTTCTTTCAGCACTTTAAAAATGTGCCACTTTCTTCTGGCTCCCTGGTTTCTGATGAGAAATTTGTCACTCGAATAATTTTTTCCCCATAGGTATTGCATTTTTTCTTGTTACTTTCAAGATTTTTTTCCTTTGTCTTTAGTTTTCAGAAGTTTGACTATAATGTGCCTCAGTATTGATTCCTTAGTGTTTATCTTGCTTTGCCTTCACTAATAGTTTATACTTTTGCTAAATTTGGGAAATTTTCAGCCATTATTTTTTCAAATACGTTTTAGCCACATCCTTTTTCTTCTCCTTAGTCTCCAAAAACATGAATGTTACATGTTTTGTTATGATCCCACTGACCTCTAAGGCTCTATTCACTTTTTAAAAAATTTATTTTCTATCTTTTAAATTGGGTATATATATATTTTTTGAGTTGGAGTCTCACTCTGTCACCCAGACTGGAGTGCAGTGACCACTCCTGGCTACTGCAGCCTCAACCTGCTGGACTCCGGCAATCCTTTCACCTCAGCTTTCCAAGTAACTGGAACTACAGACGCATGCTACAATGCCTGGCTAATTTTTGATTTTATTGTGGAGATGAGGTCTCACCAAGTTGCCTAGGCAGGTCTTGAACCTGCAGGCTCAGGCAATCCACTCACCTCGGCCTCCCAAAGCGCTGGGATTATAGGTTGAGCCACCGAGCCTGGCTAACTTGGGTATTTTTTATTATATTCAAGTATCTGCTGATTTTTTTAAGAAGGTCCTCTAATTTCACTGTTGAGGTCATCCATTGAAATTTTTATTTTGGTTTATTTTAATTCTTCTAATTTCCTTTTTTTCCTGAGACTTTCTGTTTTTTTTTTTTCCATTAGTTTCTGGTATGTCATAGTTGCTTATCGAAATATTTTTATGATGGTGCTGCCTTGTTGCTTCTTGGTGAGGGTAGAAATTCATGCCTCTGTCAACAATTGTTGAGGAGGGACTTCTTATAACTGCTGGGAGGAAGCTGGGAGGTCTGGTTTGCCACTAAGCCTCTGCTGATACCGCCTTGGCTAGAAGGGGCATGAAGACTCATTACTGCTCTTATTTGTCTCCACTGATATTTTGAGTAGGAATGGCCTGATTACTGTTGGATGGTAGTGAAAGTTCTGACTCTCCACTAAACTTTCTCTGATTCCACTCCAGTGAGGAGAGGAGGAGTACTTTATTACTGGTGGGGAGGATAAAAGCCCAGACTCTCCTTGTGATCTTCACGGACACCATTGTGTGACGAGTGATGGGGGATTTTTATCGCATGGTGAAGATGAAATTCTCAACTCTCTATTTTCCTTTTCTGACACTACTCAAGTAAGAATGTTGGGATACCTGGCAAGGGTAGAGGATTCAGTTTTTGCTGGTGGGATTGGGGGTGAGATCACAACTTTCTCTGTAGTGTTTAGCTGTTATTATTTAAGTATCTTCTATCTGGCTAGGATATCACTTTTCTTATCCTTTGTCTAGAGAGAGCAAGCTTTTGTTGAGGCTATTTTTTTTTTTTTTGGTCAGTCAGTACTGTTGATATTTCTGGGTTGCTAGCTTCCCTAGTACCTAGTCTGGGATACTTGAGACAAAAAGTAAACCCAAGGAACTCACAACCATGTTATTCTTCAGGTCCCAAGTTCCTTAGCAGGTTTGACTTCTCTTGATCTCATCTTCAGTTTTTTTGTTTTTTTTTTTGAGTCGGAGTCTCACTCTGTCATCCAGGCTGGAGGGCAGTGGCTGCTCCCGGCCACCACAGCCTCGACCTGCTGGGCTCCGACGATCCTTCCACCTCAGCCTTCCAAGTAGCTGGAACTACAGGCGTGCGCTACCATGCCCTGCTAATTTTTTTTTTTTTGATTTATTGTAGAGGTGAGGTCTCGCCAAGTTGCCCAGGCGGGTCTCGAACCAGCGGGCTCAGGCAGTCCACTCACCTCAGCCTCCCAAGGCACGGGATTACAGGCTGAGCCACCGAGCCCGGCCATCTTCAGTTTTTATTTATGTTTGAAATGTATGGAATATTACTCCATCCTTTTGGAGATAGAAAACTCAATGTTTTAAAAGATAGGTGATTCTAAAAAAAGTAAAGCCAGGGTTGAGAACAATCTAGCTATGCCTAACTGTTTAACATTGGAAGATTATATAGTCTCTCCCTTTGTAAAAGAGTCTCAATTTCTACTTCTGTTGGGTTTGAAACCATTTTCAAATCTTTTTATTATATGTATACTTTCTCTTGCCCAACAGTGAAAATACTTTGAAGAAGAGAGAGCAACACCTTCCCATTCTTTGGAAGGCAGCAAAGCCTGTGGCATTCTTTGGAAGCAGAATATTTGTATTACAATGAAATCTTGGGCAAAATTCTTAGCTTTTTAAAGTTCAATAAAAATTAATTCATGATATTGTCAAAAGTAAATATATATAAAAGACCCACCACAGTAGGTCTAACACATTATGTATGTTTAAATATTAGTTCTTTCTTTCCATGGTCATGTTCCAATTATCACTTGAATAATGATTAAGGAAGCCAAACACTTAGACTGGGTGTTTGGGTCAGAGAACTTACCCTGAAAGCCTCTTAACACATTGGCCTAATAATAGCTAGAAAAAACAAGTTCTAGGTAAGAATAGAAATATGGATTTTTAAAAATTGATCTAAGGTAGAAGGTATGGTAGAATATGGGTGCATGTCAATAAGAAAGACTATTGAGGGTACAAAAGACAAATGAAAGTGATTGGTTATGGTGTGATTGATTAGAGAAGGAAGTAAAACTATGAGCAGGGAGTGAAAGACAGGGGAAAAAGTTAGAGGTTAAGGTTAAGGGCCTAAAAATTGCATTGGGTAAAATTCTTTCTACTTCTCTGAAGGTACATTTTCATTTTATTTTGGGGATTCCTTTTCTTGACTTATTCCGTCTATGTTGCTGTAATTTGAGCTTCTGCAGCCTTCTTCCCATATATACTGACCCTTGGTAATCTTGTCCAATTTCATAGTTTCACCGTCTTACAAAAAAACTGAAGGATTCAAACTCACGTATTGAATCTCTGATTATTACTGGATGTCTCCATTTAAATGTCACATAGGCCTTTTCCATTTCAACATGTCCAAATCCTTCTCTCCTCTGTGTTCTCTATCCATTAAACAGCACCATCATTGATTCAGACCTTAAAATCAGAAACTCAGCCATCATCTTTTAATCTTCTCTTTTATATAACACATTCAAGCAACAACAAACTTATGTTGATTTTTTCCTTCAGAAATTTCTGAAGAATTATATAAGCACTAAGGAAAGTCATGTTGGATTAAAATAGATCAGAAGAGACATAAAATACTCTCCCCAGTCTCAAAACTAATTTCCCCTAGGGGTATTTTACTCTATGACTGTGGATACCTAATGGAATTGTTAGTATTGTCCTTTATGTCTCTATTAGTTATTGCCAGTATTTAAATTTTCAGTTTTGTATTCTGTCTAGACCTTCATATCCTCTCATACCATCTCTGCTCTTGTCACTTTGTTTTGTTTCCTCTTTTCAACTTTATGGTACTGCTGCTACAAGTTGAATTTTTTTTTATCTCCCATCACTCACCATGTTAGTTAGGGTTAGGTTATGCTGAAGTAAACTCTTAGTTGCTTGTAGAAACAAAGGTTTTTTCATTTTGCTCCATTACATGTCCATGATGAGTTGGCTAAGTGTTTTCTCCTTCCAGGTTTGAGTAAGGCTGATGGAGTCTCTACTGTCCAGAGGATTGTCAGTTACTGTAGCATAAGGAGGGGAGGAAGCAAAGCACTGGCCCTAAAAGGCTTCTGCCTGACAGTGATACACATCAATAGAACTCATCCTTCAAAGACTAAAGCATATTACATTACCATGACCAACTTCAAGTAGGGAACTGGAGTTTTGCCCTATGACATGAAGGTGAAACACTGGATAGCTGGTGAACATATTTATTCCTAGCATGACTACCAGACTATTGGCTATTCTGCTGGCAGTCCTGCTTTCTTTCCATCTTCCCTTCCTTCCTTTGACTTTTTAAAAATGACTGAAAAAACATTCCAGGAATGCTACAAAACTGGAAAACCAAACATTCAGTACTACAGGATGATTACAAGTATTGAAAAAGAAAAATTGATTTGTTAATGCACCGTACTGTAACTGCATAGCTAGTGATTCTGAGTGCAGCCTGCTTGACGGCAGTGATCCAAAGAGTTAGCATTTTAGTGAATACCAAAAGCACACCTCTTAGCACCTATTCCACAGCTCTAGGGTGCTGGTGCTCACTGTTATCAGTTGCATGAATCACCATGGCAATTGATGAATGTAAAAATTCAATATATAATGTTTTCTTCTGGTGTTTTAACATTTTTGGTTCTGAAGAATACCTCTTTGTCTGTCAGTCTGTTTCTTTCTCTGTCAGTCTCTGTTATTTGGTTAAATCTATGCAACAGGAAAACATTCTATTTTCTGTAATTTAAAATATTTAATACCGATTTTGGTACTAAGAAAAAAAATAAAAATAAAAGCTTTTTTACCAAGTCTAATTTATTTGAAAAAGTCTGAATATTGACTCAAACATAATTTGTATGAAAATTCTGACTATAAAAACAGAATTTCATAGTCTACCTATTATATACACATATGTATTAAACAAAATTCCTTTCATGTCTCCTTATTTGTATGCTCACATTCACAACCCTAGTACGATGTCTCCAGAAGCAAGACAGAACATCACGGCTGATACTCTATCTCAATGTGATGATAGTCTATTTTCACACTGCGATGAGGAAGACCTATCTGTTAGATATCTGCTGGGACTACTAACCTCATCATAGACCACCTGCTAACATTAGACCAATGTTAAGAGTAAAGCAGATTGAAATGAACTCCAATTTATAGTATATGTTAATGGTAAATACATGCACGTGCTCACGTGTGTGTGTATACATATATAGGCTCAAAAATCCAAAATCTGAAATACTCCCAAATCTGAAACTTTTTGAACACTAACATAAAGGCACAAGTAGAAAATCTTTCATACCTGACCTCATGTAATGAACTATAGTCAAAATGCAGTCAAAACTTTGCTTCATGCACAAAAATATTAAAAATGTTATAAAGATAAGGGATATTCAACCCATACGTGTGTGAGTGTGTGTGTCTGTGTGTATACCAACTAAATTACCATGTCGTTCTTTCCCCTGCTCTGCCCTGTGTCTAATATCCACACCTGCCCCATCTCCCTCTTCCCCTGGAGTGAGCCCATTTTTTGTTACCAGCACTAGGTCACCTTCATGCCCCTTAGACTCAGTGGGAGACTCCCAATCTACTGTGTTTAGACTAAGTAGAAAGTTATCCAATAACCAAGTATTTAAAGAAAGAAATTACCTTACAATCATTTGAAACAAAGCCAATTATTACCTTTAAAAAGCTACCTGCTTTCAATTAAGCAGGAAATTATCTAAGAAGCCACTTAATTTGCTTTGGTCTGTAGTCCCACAACTGCTTTATGCTGAGTGGAGCATGAAATTAAATATGTAACAACTATCCTAATGGTTATGTTTCAGAATGTTAGCATTTTAGAATCTTAGGTATACTGAATGGTAACAAATACAAAAAGTACAAATCAAAGAATATGTCTATATTGAATTTGAGAAAAAATATATAATATTATTAACACCCTCTATATTTTCAGTGAGAAGCATTAGGTTTTTTTTTTTTTTTTTTAATCTTCTATTAATGTGTACACAGGAAGAGTTGCAGTGCATGTATGGAAAAATCTTTCAGACTTACAATAAAATGCACTTTTTTCTCATGGAAATTTTTACTCTATTTTCTTGAGTCCAAATGTAAAATAGATTATGCAAGGATATATTAAAGGAGAAAGTAATAATGAATTTTTACCATTTGTTGAAAAAATGCTAATACTAATCCTTTGTTTGAGGGATTTGTCTTTGTTTGGAACTGAGAAGACATACTATTTGCAATGGAGAAACTGTTTATATCGACATATAAGGGCACTAGTTTATGCAGGAAATTTCAGAAGCATTACTCAAATGACACTTCAATCAGTTCTTAACAATGTTGTAAATGCTAGATGGTTCTCAGAGCCTCTTATTTATTTAAAACATTTTTTTACAACTTTAAAAGTATTTTAATATTAGATAAATCTTTTCAAACACTAATCATATTTTGACTAAACATTAAAAAAATCTCTGTATAAATGTGGATAAAAGCATCCTTGTTCTGTTGTTACTTATTTCAAACTAATCCCTTTCTTCTTTCCTTCCTTCCTTCCTTCCTTCCCTCCCTCCTTTCTTCCCTTCCCCCTCCTTCCCTCCCTCCCTTCTTTCTTTCTTTCTAGAAAAAAACGAGGTTAGAAATTCTGCCAGCTTTATTAGGAAAATTTGACAAACAAATAGAAGAATTTAGTTGGATTTCTTTCTCACCATTTGTGAAGAAAGGCAAGGTTGAGCTGAGGTAGCTTGCAAGGTTCTAAAGTTATTCAGACATTTATTTAATGAATTCTAGAGACACTATTCTAGCTTCTATCATTGAAACTATCTATACTTGGCTATATTATTCAAAAGTATTTTTCAGTTTTATACACTATTATCTTCAGAAATCCTCTGAGAAGCTACAAAAAAGACATCATGATAACTTATGGAACGTTGAGTATTTTTCTAGGACAAAAGATTCTCCTCTTTCTGCATTTATTCTTCAGCTTGTTTGATCAGGGAAAGAGCATAGACTGTAATCACACAGAATCCTTGCATGAGAATCTGGGTGACCTCGAGAGAGTTGCTAAACCTCTCTGAGCTATATTACTTTAAACTTTAACAGTATTTCATGGGCACAGACAATGAAAATTGTTTGTCAGAATTGTGAGGATTATTTGAAATAATTTAAGACAAGCATTCAGTAGAGTGACTGGTGCATAGCAGGGCTTTGTTATCATGATGTAAGTGCCTTCAATTAATTGGTGGATCATCTCACCCTCCTTTTGTAGCCTCTGTTCTGCCTTGGTAGATCCAATGGCAAGCACTCCATGTCTGTCATTTCACTTAATTCTCTCAATAGTCTACCAAGATAGGTCCTACTATGATCCTACTTTACAGCTGAAGAAAGCAGAACTCAGAGACTGATGGTGGCTAACAGGCCACTTCAGATAGAGAAAAAGGTAAGGGTGGTATGTTGAATTTTTTCTCAAACTCAGCCCAAAGTTTTCCCTACTAATAGGACCTATTTACATTACTATCAGCCTGTAAAATATTTCTCCACTTTAACCATGTGTCATTTGGCCTGGAATGTTAGTGATCAAGTGAAGGACAAATCTTTGAACAAAGAATTTGTTTCAGCACAGTCAAATATTTGCTACAATAAAAGACATTTAGAACAGTCAAATTGCATTTGTTAAATAAGTACTAAAATACAAATTTAAAGATAAAATACGTGTCTTTTCTATAGCTGAGGGTATGATTTATTTATACACCAGGGGGTTTAATTTTCCAATTAATGAGTGGGGTTTTATGCATATGATGTCTATTAGTGTTAATGAATAATATGCGTGTGGCATAATAGATTGCTGTGCTAAACACATGATGCTCCCTGCCAGGAAGCAGATCTGTATATTATAATTTGTACATGTGATATCACACCTATGAAATCAAGAAAATGAATTAATTACATTCACAAATGTTTAGGAGAACAATAATTTCAAGAGTTAAGCAATTCCTTAAGAAACACTTAGGGGGCCATTGCCTTACTAGACTCTGGTGTGGCCATGTGCTCTTTGAGCTATGGCTGTCACCAGGTTTCCTGGCTTTGGCCCCGCCCCCACCTTCGGGAGGTGAATCTTCTCTCTCCCTTCTTTCTCTCTAATTTACTTTTAAATAAACTTTTCTTTCTTTGCCAAAAAAAGGAAACACTTAGGGAATAATGTTTTACTAGGATATAATTGGGCAATATTTTAAAATTCTCAGCCTGGAGGAAAAGATATTTCATCGAAGGAAGTGAATTTAAAGACATGACCTTAAAAAAATTTGGAACTCTGAAATTTAGAATTGGTTAAATGTAGGTTAGAGCAGAGATGTTATTTGCTTTTAGGGCTGTGGGACTTGCTTACCTATCAAAATATTTAATCCTGAGAGGTTGACACTGTCCCAGAAAGTATAGTTCCTTATAATTTCTTTTCATGGGAAGTTGACTAGAAAATAAGAAAATGAAAATAATTTTGGTTTCAAGGAGTAACCAACTCTCAAGCTGGTGCAATGTACTAGATTTTATAAATAAATTATCAAAACCTTTTGGGTTTACTCTGTATGCTATGACCCAGGGTTACAGAGAGTCAAAGACTTTTGTTCTTTGGTCATTCCCAGTGCCCTGTGGCTGCTACACAAAGAAAAGAGAATAGCATCCCGAGTTACATTCCTGAGGGATTTCTGTATAAGCTTTCTTTCTCTCTTTGCTTCATATTGGACACACAAATACACAAACACTCTCTCTTTCTCACTTCTTTTTTCCCCAATTTAAAAGATACTTAAAGTGATCAGCAGCAAAGGTTGCAGATGTCTATATAATATACATTAATTTTTAAATTTGTATGCCTTTCAGACATCTGTATCAGAAAGTAAACTCAACAGGGAATAAAGGGGAAAATACAACCGCTTAAACTCTGCATTTCCAAAAGGCAATTGCAATTACAGTGCCACTCTCTCAACTTTATTTAAATTTACTCCCTGCCAACATATGATGCTGACCTTAGCAATGTCATGTGAATGAGCTAAAAGTTCATGAAAGGGGCATCTCTTGTGCAGTCACAAAAATGAACATTACTGTGGAAAAACTAGAATGATTACTAGGACATTTTTCTTACCTAACTTTTTATGATTAGGGAAACCCAGATTCAAATGTCTGTTTTGCTACATTATGCTTTATTATGCCTCAGTTTCTTTTCTTTTCTTTTTTTTTTTTTTTGAGTTGGAGTCTCTCTCTGTCGCCTAGGCTGGAGTGCAGTGGCACTTTGATGGCCACTCCAGCGTTGACGTACTGGGCTCTGACAATCCTTCCGCCTCAGCCTTCCGAGGAGGTGGAATTACAAGTGCGCACTTATATGCCCTGCTAATTTTTATTTATTTATTTATTATAGGGACAAAGTCTCGCCAAGTTGCCTGGGCTGCTCTCGATCCTGTGGGCTTAGGCAATCCACTTGCCTTGGCCTCCCAAAGTGCTGGGATTACAGGCTGAGCCACCAAGCCAGTCCATGCCTCATGTTTTATGTGTAAAATGAGTACAGGAACATCTGTGTCCTTGCTTTATAAAATAAGTGAAATATTATAATGTTTAAAAGATAATAGTATTCTTTAACAAAGGCATGGGAGATGAAATGTGAGTAATCAACACAATTAAAATGGTTACAGAAACCATAGAAAGAATATCTCCAACAAAAGGACCTATGAATAGCCGGGCTCGGTGGCTCAGCCTGTAATCCCGCGCTTTGGGAGGCCGAGGTGAGTGGATTGCCTGAGCCCGCAGGTTTGTGACCCACCTGGGCAACTTGGTGAGACCTCATCTCTACAATAAATCAAAAACCAGACGGGCGTGGGAGCACACGCCTGTAATTCCGGCTACTCGGAAGGCTGAGGTGGAAGGATCGCCGGAGCCCAGCCGGTCAAGGCTGCGGTGGCCGGGAGCGGCCACTGCACTCCAGTCTGGGCGATGGAGTGAGACTCCGATTCAAAAAAAAAAAAGGACCTATGATTAAATATCTAGAGTACTTAGATAGTTCTCTATCATATTGGCCATTATGGGCCAAACAGTCAGTGTTCAGCAAGTACGTCTTGAATGGATAGAAGAAACAATGGATAAATGAATGTGCGTTTTAATTTTTACTTTTGCAATGGATAATTAAAGGTGTGGAAAAGGATTGTAAGAATATAGCGTGCATACCAATTGTCTATCTTCCTTTACTAATTAATTATAGCATTTTGTTCTCCTGCGATTGAAGGTAACCTCAGAATCCTTCTCAGTAGAGGAACCCAAGACTTCACTATCACTCTACTGGAGTTACATTGAAAGAAAATGTATTTGCAATCTAAAAATATTTAGAGCTATCAGTAATAAAAGGACAGGGTAAGTGATGGGCATGACACTTATCTGGGACTTATTAATTCTATTTTATGTTCAAACATACCAGGACACAAGAGAGTCCAAAAATTCAACTTCTCCCAAAATAGATGTCACTTTTGTTCTGAAATGCTACAATGTGTAATACAATGTGTGATAAGAAGAAAGAGTATATTGATAAGAAAAGGATAAAGCATAGAAATGATCTACAATTCTCATAGCAATAGTATTGGTATTATTGCTGCTATAGATAGGAAGAGAATGAGGAAGAAAGGAAGGAAGGAAGGAAAAAAGTGTCTTCTCGCTTTGTTAGGCATACAAGAGTTCAAAGCCAAGGAGGGCTTAAAGTGAAGATCTCCTTATTTCAAGTCATTCATTCAGTTTTTTATCTATCAAAAAGTATTTTATGTATGATTTGTGAGTACTGTGCGTATACCCAGAGTAAAGAATGAGCCCCTGTTGTTAAGGGCTCCATGTCTAGTGAGGTAATTGGAAAAGTAAACAAAGAATAACATTTTAATGTGACAAACTGAGGTATAGATAACTAGCAAAGGTATTGACCACTAGACGCCTCTCCCTTTACACACCAGTGATGACTGTTTCATGTTCAGATATATATCTTAATTTAGAAATTAAAATGTGTTGATATTCAATTATTTAAAAATTTACCAGTCATATAGTTTTATTGAAATGTATAAGATACGTACTATGTATGACAAATTATTTTTATAGAATTTATACCTGAAATTAGTTCACATAGTACCTTATCCATAATTCATTTAATCAGAGAAAATGGTTCAATGCTGTAATGACTGTTTAAAAAGAAAAACTGAGGATTTAGCCTTGTTCTTGTTTTAAAAGTAAACCAAAGTTTTATTCTTTCCTTCAACATAAAACTACGGACCACTTGATATGGTCTAAACACAATGTTTGTTGGACTCTTTTTTTTTTTTTTTTTTTGAGTTGGAGTCTCACTCTGTCGCCCAGACTGGAGTGCAGTGGCCGCTCCTGGCCACCGCAGCCTCGACCTGCTGGGCTCCAGCGATCCTTCTGCCTCAGCCTTCCAAGGAGCTGGAACTACAGGCGTGCGCTACCACACCTGGCTAATTTTTTTGATTTATTGTAGAGATGAGGGTCTCGCCAAGTTGCCCAGGCAGTTCTCAAACCCGCGGGCTCAGGCAATCCACTCACCTCAGCCTCCCAAGGCACGGGATTACAGGCTGAGCCACCGAGCCTGGTTTGTTGGACTCTTTGATGGCTATATTAACATCTAATAGAGGAAATAAAATTAGTATCCTGGCAACATTGCTATGGAAAAGAAAGTAAGATGTAGCATAAAGGAGTTGCAAATAAATTCTACTAAAGATCAAGGTAGGAGAGAGTAATTCCAGCCTTGTGGAGTTGGGGGTGTAGATTAGAGACAGTTCATAATAATGGCATGTGGGTTGAGGTAACTATATACACACACACACACACACACACACACACACACACATATATACACACATGCGCATATGTGTATATATGTTTGCATATAAGTATAGATTATATATTTTTGTAAATATGTATTCAGGCATATATGTATATATGTACGCACACACATATATATATATAGTCATGCATTGCTTAATGACAGGACTTTGTCCTGAGGAATACATTGTTAGCAATTTTGTCATGCAAACATCATAGAGATACACAACTTACACAAACCTAGATGGTACAGTCTACTGCAATGTAGACTATATGCTATGGTCTATTGTTCCTAGGCTAAAAATCTGCACAGCATGTTACTATGGTGACTACTGTAGGCAACTGTAACACTATGGTAAGCATTTGTGTGTGTAAACATATGCAAACATAAAAAGTGCAGTAAAATATGGTATTATGATCTTATTATTATATAAGATTATACATTCTCTTATTATAGTCTTCCATCATTGATTGAAGTGTCACTACGTGGTGCACAATTTTATACAGTATTTTAAAGAATAGAACTAGAGTAAACACACAGCAAAGTGCAGTGTACAGCCTAAAAAACATACACAGCACTGGAACCAGTATCCAAGTAAAAAACTAGATCATTATCTGCACTTAGTTTTAGCTTTTACATTGAAGTCTATAATACATCCTGAGTATTTGCTTTTTAAAGGCGTGAGATAGGAGTCAAAGATCATTTTTTTCTTACGTAGTGAATCAATTATTTCAATACCACTTTCCTTTCTCCATTGAATTATCTTGGCATACATGACAAAATCTATTTATGTGGGTCTATTTCGCACTCTCCCTGTTCTTATGCAACCCTCTGATGAACACAAAATCTTAATTTTAATATATATAAATTTTAAATATATATGCTATATATATCATTATAGTTAGTGCTTATTGTGTCCAACTTATGAAATTTTTGCTTACTCCAAAGTCATGAAAATTTTCTCATATGTTCATATGTTTTCTTGTGAGTTTTTTTGCTTTACCTTTCACATTTAGATCTATAGTTCTGTCCCACAGATTTTACTGCACGTATATATGAGCTGAGTATATTAATTTTTTTCATATTTATCCAATTGACCCAGAGCCATTTGTAGAAAATTCTTTCATTTCCCCACTGCATTGCAGTGAGTGGCCTCTTTGTCATAAATCAAATGATGTCATATGTGTGTTTGCTTCTAGACAGCATTCCGTTCCATTGATCTGTAACTTTATTTTTATGGCAATATATCGTCTTAATAATTACTGTTTTATAAGTCTTGATATCTGGAGTATAAACTTTCTTCAACAAGTAAAAACAGAATTATTTTGATTAATTTTGGCCTTTTGCATTTTCATAAATTTTATAACTTATTTGTTAATTTCTACACGTGTATAAAATTTGCTAAGAATTCAGTTGGGACTACATTAATCTATCGTTAAATTTGGGCAATACTGCTAGCTTCACAATATTAATCCTTTCAGTTTATGACCATAGTACAATCCTCCATTTATTTACGTTTTTTAACATTTCTCTCCTACTATTTTGCAGTTTTCAATGCACAGGTCTTATATATTTTTGTTAGGCTTATACTTAGGTATTGGATTTTTTAAAAACTATTTTTGGTGATATTTTGATGTGTCAACTTGACTAGATTACTAGACAAGTTGAATAACTAGATTACTAGTTATTCAATCACTAGACTATTAATTATTTAATCAAACATTTATCTATATCTCGCTGTGATGGTATTTTGCATATGTAATTAAAGTTATTATTCACTTGACCTTAGTAAGTAAGGGCATTTGAATACCCTGGAAAATCTGAATGGGCCTAACTGAATAATGGAAAGGCCTTAAAAAAAGAGCTGAGGTTTCTCTTACAAAGAGATAAAATTCCGGCTATGAATGACAACCCTAGCCTGTGCCCATGAGTTTCATTCTGCGTATGATCTTTCCTGCTCTCCTGACCTAGGAGTGTCAGACTTGCTCAGTCATACCCTATACAATGCTGGTCTAAACATCTTTTAAATATCTTCCTTTCCTTTTGGTATTCTTGTTGGGAAGAATATATGGTTTGGGGGATGCCAGATATGGAGAGAAATAGGGATGGACCAGAATTTTCTGGTAAGATTTGGAACATTTGGTTTTATTCAAATCTTCATTTACTCATTTCTCAGTGGCTTGTTTTCACTCTTCTGATGTCAAAGACCATATTAATTCACTCATATTTAAAAGTCAAAGAGACTTAAAAACCAAAGAGAATACATTTAAATACAATCTGCTTGCTGTTTACAGCAACCTAATATTTATGAGTCCTCTTCTTGGAAGGAAAGATGAGCACACGGAGCTATAATGGGCTTGATTTCCTTGACCAGCAGAGGCAGAACATTTTTGCATAGAGATTTGCAGGAACAATACCTGCTGCATTTTAATTTCTACAAAGACCAAAAGTATGTGTCAGCTGCATGTACCCTGTGTGAATCTTGCAACCTTAATCTCTAAGGGGACCAGGAACTTAGTGGCTCCTGAGCTACCTCTGGAGCAAACACATCCAGAGGCATCTGTGAGGCACCCGGAGGACAGAGCTTTACCCAAAGGACTGGTTGGGCAACTCTTTCTAATTCTTAAGGCCTATGATGGGATATAGGAAATCTGTTAGGAAAAAAACATCCTGAGGAAAAAAGAGAGAATGGTGGATGGTAAAACTTTGGGTTCTACATTCCAACTACATTTAAGGACAAATGTGTGACAGTAAAGAAATTGCGAGCCACAGATGCAACCAGGAGGGGCCAGAAAGAGAGACAACAAGGCTGATTCTGCTTTATATATTGTAGTAGGAAGGTTCTTTCGATATGTCTCAGACATAAACTTCAGATTTTCTCTTGGGAGATACACTTAATGAACTATTGTGCTTTTGTGCTGACTTTGAAATTTGCAGAAGGCTATGAGAGTATTTGTATTTTCATGCCTCACAATAATCTAGTGATATGGAGTCATTCTTCCCACTTTCTAGATAAGCTAACTGAGTCCAGTGGCTTGTCTAAGATCCCCGTGGAGGCTGAGGGATGCATCTCTTGAATATTTTTCAAGTAGTGCCTTGAGGAAATACTGAGCACTTATTTTCCAAAACGTATTTTTTGTGAGTCCCTTCACTTATCTGATTATCAAATAATATTTTGAGGTAGACAGGGCAGGTATTATGTTGATAAATGCACCTACATGAGGAAACTGAGATTCAGAGTTGAGTGGCACCACTATTCAACCATTGAAACCAGAAACCATGGGCTACATCCATCTCATTCCCCAGTCACTGCAGAACAACTTATACACTGTGTCTTTAACCTCCCTGCCTTGACAGAATCCCTTTCCCTGCGATACCCACTCTGTGACAGTTAATTTATGTGTCAACTTGACTGGGCTAAGGGATGCCCAAACACCTGGGTGTGTCTGTGAGAGTGTTTCCAGAAGACATTAGCATTTGAATTGGTAGACTGAGTAAAGAAGATACACCCTCACCAGTGTGGAAGGGCACCATCCAATTCTTGAGGGCCTGAATAGAGCAAAAAAGTGGAAAAGGAACAAACCTTCTTGAGCTGAGACAGCCATCTTTTGTCACATGAGAGTTTTTGGTTCATGGCCTTTGAACTCCAGGCTTGTCTAATTCTCAGGCCTTTGACCTCGCACTGTATTATACCACCAGCTTTCCAGGTTCTCCCATGTACAGACAGCAGATTGTGGGACTTCCTGTTCTCCATAATCATGTGAGTCGATTTCCATTATAAGTCTTTTCTTATATATATGTATATATATCCTATTGATTTGTTTCCTTGGTGAACTCTGACTAATATGCATTCCTAACTCCAACTCTTGAGCCTGATAGTCTTTCGGGGCATGGCTCAAAGTCACCACAGCTGTAGTGAGGGCTGAACCTGGGCTGCTACCTGTGGGGCTCATGTTTACCTGGAGCTGCTGGAAGAGGAGCCTGCTTGACGCCCACCAGCTGGGAAAAAGCAAGTCTCTCTCTGGCAGGCAAGGAAAACCTGTTTTGCAAATAGTAAGTCTTTGGTAGATGTGCCATTGCAATTAGCCAGATGAGCAAAACCCAGCCATCAAGGCCTTTGGTTCAGTCATTTCTCAGGCTGAGAGAAGCTCTCTCTTTCCTGGCTAACAGAGCCATCTGCTGAACAGTCTGCTGTTTAATGAAATACCCATGTTGCTTTGCTTCACCAAAGGGCCATGAGGTAATGATGTAGCACTGGGTGCTTACTAAGTGAGGAAATTCTTATATTTCCTCAGTAAGATCTCTGAGGTCTTTTGGAAATGAGGTCGGACAAGGTAGATGGAGGTGTTTTAAGTTTTCTACTTGTTAGTGAGTCAAAGCAGGGCCTGAGCATGCCAGGTAGAAGAGTGCATGTTTGACATCTCTTAATTCAATTTACCTCTAGCCAGAGCAGGAAGGAAGGTCATCTAAGCTGGTTTTTGTCCTACTAAAGATTCCACTACTAAACTTTCTTGGGGAACAAACTGAGTCCTGCTTTCTTTCTATTAATTACCTGTGAAGCAGCCTTGCACTTTTAATATCACCTCACACCTAAGACTCTTTCAAGGTTTTTTGCATTCTGAGGTGAGGACAATTCTTTTTAAACATTAGTGTTTGATGGACTTCAGCTCAAAGTAACTAAACCACCTACAGTGTACCTAGCACTGTTCTGAGACTTCCAAAATAAAGATAAATTAAAGAATTTGCATTTAATAGAACTGGCCTCTATTCTCTGGGAGCTTTTAGTCTTTGGAGAAAACATTGAGGGGAACCCCCCCAAAACTGGTATTTATTAAAAATTATGTATTTATTCTTACATGTTTAAACTTCAGCCACCTTCAAAGTCGTCTTTGTTTGATGTAATACACCTATCAAGATGCTTTTTCCACTGCTTAGAACAGGTTTTGAGCTCATCTATTTTGATGTCTTTTAGTGCTTCTGCCATTTTTTGTTTCACTTCTTCCACACTGGCAAAACATTTTTCCCTTTGAGAGTTTTTTCATCCAGAGAAACAAAAAAACAAAAGTTGCTCAGGACAAGATCAGGTGAATAGGAAGAGAGGGGTACCGGGGTCATGCCATTTGTTGTCAAAAACTGCTAAACACTCAGTGCAGTGTGTGCAGGTGTGCTCATAAATTACCCATTATGAAATGGTCAAATGCATTGAAAGAATCTCCAGAAAAAGTTCACTGAAGTTGAATGCAGCCTCTCTCTCAACAACACTGGCTGTACACTAAGGCTGATGGATTCCTAGAATATTTACCTAGTGGAGAAAGCCCGTGTACTATAACGGGTCCACCCTCCAAAAAATAATTGTTTTTTGGGGGGTCTCCTCTTGTTGAGTCAAATGAAGCAGACATTTTTCTAGACTGACACCTGTGACAATAAATACATAGAATAAATAACACAAATAATGGACAGTTATGCATAATTTGACAAAATATAGTGCACAATATAGAGCAGTGATCAGTCAGAAAAATGTCAGGTAGGATTTGAATAGTTCCAAGGAATATTTGATAAGGGCATTTCCTCTAGCATTAATAGTAATTTTGTCTAAAAGTGTTAATTAGTTCGATGAGAGGCATATATATGTACCTAAACCTCATTTGTACCCCACATTTTAAAAATAAAATAAAATAATTATTTTTTAAAAAGATGTCCTTATTACCACAATTTAAATTTTTAAAATATGGATTTAGGGAAAACTGGTCAAGAGGAGTCAAGCGTATACTTTAACAAGTCTAGATAAAATCAGATGAAAAATACTATTTCCTGTGTGTAGGCATTCCATGAATTAATACAAAACAATTCTTAGAAGAGTCATTGGTATAACTAAAAATTCAGCAAATATGAGATATTATTTCAGAAAATGTTTGAAATTATCATTATTATTTCTTCGCTGAAGCAATTGGTTGTATTTCAGGGACTAGTTCAAATGATATGTTATATGATGCATAATGTTTTGTGATTGAGTTGGATCCCATGTGATATATTTTTCATTGTAAAAAAAATTACTCTTTTTCCATTTTGTAGTTTTGTCAGTCAAGTGTCTTTGGAGAACTGCATAGCTTTGTAGCTCAGCTCAATAACTATACCCCCTCAGGTATTTTTTGATAGTTATTTCACAAATCCATATATTTTTAAAAGGACAGATACCCTTTTTAGTAATTCAAAAATATTTTCTAGGTACTTGTTTATATTCAAAGTCTGTTATCTCACATGAACACTCCCCAAAACATGCACCAGGCATTTTTCTCATATTTTGGGTTGTCAATATGAAATGTACTTAAAGTTTCCCACAGCATCAGTTTTCTTTGTAAATTTTCAACACATTTCATATGCTTTGATAACAGATAATGCCTTGTTCTGCAATTACTTTCAAGAAAATGACTTCTTTGGTTTTTTACTTTTAACCCATATTAAAAATACACTAATAAGCTTGTTGTCACAGGGAACTATCTTTGTGTCAAACTGAATGCAGCATTTGAAGAAGCCATTTACAATGAGGAAGTTTCCATTTCTGAGCACTACTGATATTAAGGTGTTGAATTACCTGCCCAAGTAGTGAGTATTCCCAGTCATTGTTGTCTTGTTCAAGTAACTTGCATTTTGTTAAAGCTGAACTATTTGTAGGCTAGACAAATATGTACAAGGTGAGGAAATATTTTTGAAAAGTTCTTCTTTGTAAGAAAAACATGAACTAACTAGGCAGATACAATAGAATGGAACAAATTGCCTGTTATGATAACTCACTGGCGGTCCCTTCCCTGGAAAGCTGTTTGTATATGTTATTTGTGTTCCTCTCTGTCTAGTTAAAGCCAATATTATGAAAATAGCATGTTCTCATAAAAATATAAAATTATAGAAATAAAAAATAAAAAATAAATCAATAGCCTATTCATAGACAATCATTGTCAACATTTTTTGTATGTCTTTTGATCTCTTGTGTATCTTTAAAAACATTGGGGTATGTAAATATCATTTTGTATCCTTTTTAAAAATGTTTCCCATTATAGTATTTTCCACATGCTATTCATTTTTTGTATAGTTATGACTGATTAGAATACCTGTTTATGAACATAGAGTCCTGGATTTTAGGCTTGCCAGCCAACAGACTAGACTCACGTTTTCTTCTATCTGTAGATATTTGTCCCACCATGGATTAAAAATCCACGGATAGAAAATGTGTGTCTACTTTAAGATGTTGGTTCATGTTTCAGACATTTACTTGCTGTTTCTTCATTTTATTTGTCTATGTCTACACCTTTTGACAAAATTTCACTGATCAATTTTTTTGCCATAATAAAATATAAGTAAAATACCAGAGTGCTATCACTCCCAATCACTGTTTTGGAGAGACCTAGCAAGCACAAAATTCAAAGCAGTTTTCCTAGGATTGAATATCAATTTGGGCCAGCATCTCCATTGTTACAGAAGAATCCATACTTAAAAAATGACATTTGCTAGATAGCCCTAAAATCTAAATTCAAGGCAGAGTTATCCATTTTTCAGAGTACAATAAAAAGAAATATAAGCATTTGTAAAAGAAGATTTTTAGCTTAGTGCACTGCTTAGTGATTTTTTTCTGTGTTGTGGTTGATATACTGCATTGCTAATTTCACCAGTTTAAAAATAAAGCCCCTGGGAAGCCTTTCCTGAATATGAACAGAGGTAATGAGGAGGCACCTGCTTGTCCTAACAAGATACACGTGGGACTGATTGCAGCATCCTATTTTTTTTTCTTTTTTGGTAAGCTTTATTGAGGCATGATTTACATATAATAAAATTAAATGTTAAGTGTATAATTTGGTGAATTTTGACACACATATGCAGCCTTGTGACAACCACTGCAGTCCTAGAACATTTCCATGCCCCTAAAAGGTACAGGGTGCCCTTTTGCAGTGACTCACCTCTCTCTCTCCAGTGTCTTCACCTCTGGCAACCATGATCTGCTTTTCATGACTATAGTCCGTCTTTTATAAAATTTCATTTCAATGGAATCTTATAGTTGTTTTCATCTGTTTTTCTTTCACTTAACATAACCCTTTTGAGAACACCTATGTTGTTACATGTTGTCAGTGCATTCCTCTTTGTTGCTGAATAACATTGCCTTGAATGGATGTACCATGATTAGTTTCTCCCTTCATCAGTCAATGGGTATTTGAGTTCTTTCCAGTTTTGGAAATTATTAATATTAAAAAAAAGCAGCTCTGAAATTGAGTACAAATCTTTGTGTAGACATGCATTTTCATTTCTCTTGAGTGAGTACTCAGCAGTGGAATTGCTGAAACCTATGGTATGTGCATATTTAACTTTATAAAGAACTGCCAATGTATTTTCCACAGTGGTACTTCCATTTTGCATTCCTATAAACAATATTTAAGGGTCTAGTTGCTCCACATCTTCACTGATTCTGGGCATCCCAGTTTTTTGTTTTTTTCTTTTAGCCATTTTCATGGATGTATAGTGGCACTTTTGTATATAGGCACTTGTTTGGTGAGGAGTAATGCTGAGAACTTTTCGTGTGCTTACTTGTCTTCTTTAAAATCTTTTGCCCTTCATGTTAGAATGACTTGCTTTCCTTGCATAGTTACAAGAATTGCTAATATATTTTGTATACAAGTCCTGTATTAAAAAAATCCAATACTAAAGAAGCACTAAGGAAAGTGGGTTAAAAATGGATTTACAATCTGAAATAACATGACTGTAATGAGGTACAAAGGGCTCTTCATGTATAGATACATATTTTGAAAATATTTCTCCCAACCAATAGCCTACTTTTCATTTTCGATTTATTGTGGAGATGAGGTCTCGCCAAGTTGCCCAGGCGGGTCTCGAACCCGCAAGCTCAGGCAATCCACTCACCTCAGCCTCCCAAGGCGCGGGATTACAGGCTGAGCCATCGAGCCCGGCTTCATTTTCTTAACAGTTTTTTTAATTGCAAAATTTTATCTAACATTTTCAATTTTAATAATGTCCAATCAATTTTTTCTTTTGGGGTCTTAAAAAATATTTGTCCAACCCAAAGTAAATATGATTTTCGTTTATGCTTCTTTTTAGAAGTTGTGCAATTTTAGGTTTTATATTTGAGTCTATGATTCATTTTTAAGATCAATTTTGAAATATGGCGATAAGTTAACCTTTTTGCATATGGATATTAATTTTTCTAGCACCATTTGTTGAAAAACTTTTTATTTCCCCATTGAATTGCCCTAGCATATTTGTCAAAAAACTAATTTACTATATATGCATGGGTCTATTTCTGGACTCCCTAGTCTGTCTATTCATTTGTTTTTCTGAACACCATAGCACACTATCTTAATTATTGTAGTTTTTAAGTGAAGTCTTCATATCAGGCCATGTTCATGGACTTGGTTGTTTTTCGAAGTTGTTTTGGCTATTCTAGGAACTTTGTATTTCTATATGAATTTTATAATCAGTTTTTGAATTTTCTCTAAAAGGGACTTTTATCTATAATATATAAGGAACTTTTATCCAGAATATTCAAGGAACTCTCAATATGAAATATATATATATATATATTTTTGAGTTGGAGTCTCACTCTTATCACCCAGACTGGAGTGCAGTGGGATGCTCACAGCCACCGCAGCCTCAACCTGCTGTGCTCAGGCGATCCTTCCAAGTAGCTGGAACTATGGATGCATGCCACCACGCCCGGCTAGTTTTTGTGATTTGTTGTAGAGACGAGGTCTCACCAAGTTGCCCAGGTTGATCTCAAACCTCAGGCTCAAGCATCCTCTTGCCTCAGCTTCCCAAAGTGCTGTGATTACAGGCCGGACACTACTGCGTACAGCCTGTAATACAAATTTATAACAAGAAGCAACAAGATGGAGGTGGGACATCTCTTTAAACTTATCCCGAATCCCTTCATTTCTGTCCAACACAGCTTTACATTATTTACCCTTTAAGTTAAAGGTTCTAGAACACTTCGAATAATTCTTAAAATATTTAGAAATGTGAATATACTTTAGATGCTCAGTCCCAGTTTCTGAAAGCAATGGTCATGTCAGACCATAAGGCAATCAGGATCTCGGTGTGCCACACTAAAAATAGGCTGGATCTTTTTAAGCAGAAAGAAGGTTCAGATTCTGTTGATCATTACTCCAACCAAAAGTCAAAGATTTCTTTCTTGCACACGTTGTAGAAGGAACTGCAGTCCTTGTAGCCACAACTCCAACATACTTATTATACTCATGACCAGACTTGAGCATGTAGGACTGTGTTACAGTGTCTTGCCTTCCCAGTGGCAGCTGTGGGCATGATCCTCTCTAAATTAAACCTTTTTGTTCCCCATTAAAGTCATGTTATTTCATAATGCAGATCTATTTTAAACCCATCTTTCTTAGTGTTTCTTTATTATTGGATTATTTGCCAATAGATAGAGGTTATTAGTTTATTGAGGTTTTAGCTTGTTCTCTGTTTAGAATGCAAATTTCCAGGCATATATCATATTTGTGGATCAGCCATTGACACTTACAAGGCACTTAAATTATTATAGTCTGACTATCAAACTTCAAGACCTTGAAATAGGATACCTGAGATAACACATTTCAGCATCTCATGTGATCATCAATGTATTAATCAGAATCAGTGATAACAGTGTACAATATACATGTCAAAATAAACTTATTAAGAGTACATTAGATCTAAATAAAATCTTGTATTGATTTATCATTCGTTTCATTAATAATATACTTTACAATCTTCTCTCAAATCTTCTAATCAAAAAAATACCTGTTTCCTAGACAGATTGAAGTTAAATGCATATTCTCTCTCTCTCTTTCTCTCTCTTTCTGTCTCTCTCCCTCTCTCTCTCTCTTTCTGTGTGTGTGTGTGTGTGTGTGTGTGCGCGTCTTGAATAGAGGACACTAGCTCATCGGCATGTGCCATCGGCATGCGTTATTTTCGAGAAAACAAAGAGGAGAACATCCATGGAAAGCAATTGATATTCTTGCACAGGTTGGAGTTGATATGCAAATGGATAAACAGTGTTTCCATTCTGAGTAAGCTATATACAATCATATCAGCAGGGGTCTGATACTGTATTTCCTTCTGTTTTTGCTCTTTGTCATTTCAGAAACTGCAAAACTGAGAATCTCTAAGAAATGTGTTAAGGGATTCAAGACCCCTGCAGAGAACTATGTAACAATTAGCAATCACACAAAAAGTAAACAATAAAGCATGTAACAACACAAGGAGGGTTTTACAAAATGGATTTACAAATTTGGGTGGTGTCAGTTTAGTATGACTTGTTACTCCTTATTGTAAACATAGTCCTTAAGGACCTTTGTTAGTGTATAAATGGTGTTGGCCTAGAGCTAATTAGGTAATAGCATTTAGTTTTCATTAAGCCCTGTCTTACTTCAATGCAGGCATAACTTAGAGACTTTGCAGATTTGGTTCCAGACCACTTCAATAAGTGAACATCACAATAAGGTATATCACACAAAATTTTAGTTTCCCAGTACATATAAAAGTTATAGTTATACTATGCTGTACTCTACTGTTTGTAGTAACATTATGTTTAAAAATATACATGCTTTAATTTTAAAATATTTTATAGCTAAAAATTCTAACAATCATCTAAGACTTCTGCAAGTCATAATCTTTTTGTTGGCAGAATGTGCTGCCTCAATGTGGATGGTTGCTGACTGATCAAGGTGGTGGTTGCTGAAGGTTGGGGTAACTGTGGCAACTTCTTAAAATAAGGTAGCAATGAAGTTCCCTGCCTTGATCAGTTCTTCCTTTCATGAGTGATTTATCTGTAGTATGCAATGCACTTTGATAGCATTTTACACACATGGAACTTTCAAAATTAGATTCAATCCTCTCAAACCCTGCCACTGCTTTGTCAACTATGTTTATGTAATATTCTAAATCCTTTGTTGTCATTTCAACAATGTTCATGGCATCTTCACCAGGAGTAGACTCAATGTCAAGAAACAAATTTCTTTACTTATCCATAACAAGCAGCTCTCCATCTGTTTAAGTTTGATCATAAGATTGCAGCAATTCAGTCACATCTTCAAGCTCCACTTCTAATTCTAGTTCTCCTGCTATTTCTACCACATCTTTAGTTCTCCTGCTATTTCTGCCACATCTGCAACTATTTCCTCCACTGAAGTCTTGAAACCCTCCAAGTCTTTCATGAAGGTTGCAATCCACGTCATCCAAACTCCTGTTAATGTTGATGCTTTGAACTTCTCCCATGAATCACAAATGTTCTTAATGGCATCTGGAATGGTGAATCCTTTCCAGAAGGTTTTCAATTTACTTTGATCAGACCCATCAGAAGAATCGCTATCTAGGGCAAACGATAACTTTACAAAATGTATTTCGTAAATAAGATGACTTGAAAGTTGAAATGACTCCTTGATGCATGGGCTGCAGAATGGATAGCGTATCAGCAGGCACAAAAATAACATATCAATCTCCTTGTACATCTCTATCAGAGCTGTTGGATAGCCAGGTACATTGTCAATGAGCTGTAAAAAGAATCTTTTTGCTCAGCAGTAGGTCTCAATAATGGACTTAAAATATTCAGTAAACTATTATGTAAACATATGAGCTGTTATCCAGGTTTTGCTGTTCTTTTTTAGAACACAGGCAGAATATATTTAGCTTCATTCTTAAGGACTCTAAGATTTTTCAGAATGTTAAATGAGCACTGGCTTTAACTCAGACTCCTAACAAGGGAGTCAGCCTGTCCTTTGAAACTTTGAAGCCAGGCACCGACTTCTCTCTAGCTATCCTAGCTAGCCTTCTTTCCTAGATTACATCTTCAAATAAAAGGCTATTTAATATGAAGATCTGTTGTTCAGTGTAGTCATTGTCATCAGTGGTCTTAGCTAGATCTTCTGGTTAACAATGCAGTTCTTACATCTGCTCTTGCTGCTTCACCTTGCACTTTTCTGTTATAGAGACAACTCCTTTCCTTAAACCTCATGAACCAACCTCTGGTAGCTTCAACCTTTTCTCCTAGAGCTTCCTCACCTCTCTCAGCCTTCATAGAACTGAAGAAAGTTAGAGTTCTTGCTCTAGTTCTTGCCTGTCTTAAGGGATTACTGTAGCCAATTTGATCTTCTATCCAGACTGCTCAGACTTTCTCCATATCAGTAATAAGGCTGTTTTGCTTTCTTATTATTTATGTTGACTGGAATAGCACTTCCAATTTCCATCAAGAACTTTTCCTTTGCATTCACAACCTGGTTAATTGTTTGGAGCAAGAGGCCTAGTTTTCAGCCTATCTCAGCTTTTGACATGTCTTCCTCTAAGGCATCATCATTTCTAGCTTTTTGTTTAAAGTGAGAGATGTGTGACTCTTCTATTTATTGGAACACTCAGCTTTGTAAGGTTTTTAACTGCCTAATTTCAATATTGTTGTGTGTCAGGGAATAAAGAGGCCTGAAGAGAAAAAGAAAGATGGAGTAGGCCGGGCTCAGTGGCTCAGCCTGTAATCCCAGTAATTTGGGAGGCCAAGGCGAATGGACTGCCTGAACCCATGGATTCGAGGCCCATCCAGGCAACTTGGCGAGACATCATCTCTACAATTAAAAAAAAAAAAATTAGCTAAGCGTGGTAGCGCGCACCTGTAGTTCTGGCTACTCGGAAGACTGGGGCGGAAGGATCACTGGAGCCCAACAGGTCGAGGCTGCGGTGGCCGGGAGTGTGCCACTACCCTCCAGTCTGGATGACAGAGTGAGACTCTAACTCAAAAAAAAAAAAAAAAAAAAAGAAAAATGGAGTAATAGCTGGTCAGTGGTGCAGTCAAAACACATACATTTGTTAAGTTCACCATGTAATATGGGTGAAACTTGTAGTGCTCCAAAATAATTATAATAGTAACATCAAAGATCACTGATCATAGAATACCAGAACAGATATAACAATGATGTAGATGTTTGTGGTATTGTAAGAATTATCACAATGTGAAATAGAGGCACAAAGTCAGCACATGCTATTGGAAAAATGGCAATAATAGACTTGCTCAAGACGGGGTTGCCACAAACTATCAATTTGAAAAAATACAAGACTCCGCCAAAGGGAGTGTCCATAAAGACTCTTCTGCATGAGTGGGTGTGTGCCTGTGGGTGACAGAAGGTCCGTCTGAAGGAAGACTCCGGTTCATGCACCTGGAATTCTCCTCTGGAGGTGACTGTAACCCACCACCACCCTGAGATTGGAGACCTGGGCGCACAGGATCATTTGCCGTTCTCTGGGCTCTCTTGAGAGGAGGCAGCAGAGAACAACTGCCACTCACCACCTGGAACCTGGCCCACACCATCACCTGCAGCAGCAGACTGGGCACAAGCAGGAGGAACCATGGAGAAGACAAGTCATGGAAATGTGGAATAAAGCTCCAACACCAGTGACAAGATGGCAACAGGTGCCATCTTCTCAGTCCCAGGACCAGGCAGAGACCTGCATTGCCCCACCCAGCTCAGCCAAGCCTTCATCTTGGGAACCAGACACTATCTTCTCATCAGACTCGGGGAGACAGATGCCCCTCCCCCATACTGGAACAGGCATAGATATGTCAGGTCT
>CAUYQG010117987.1:0-19797 GCA_963574415.1 Tarsius wallacei
TCAAAAATTTAAAAAGATGAAGAAGGTCACTATATTATGATAAAAGTTTCTATCTACCAACAAGAAATACCCATTCTAAACATATATGCACCCAACATAGGAGCACCAACATTTGTAAAACAGCTTCTAGGCAAACTTAAAAAAGAGATTGACTCTAACGCTACCATAGCTGGGGACTTTAATACCCCACTCACAACCCTAGATAGATCATTAAGATACAAATTCAGCAAGGACTCAAAATCCCAATGAGACTCTTGAACAAATAGAATTAACTGATACTTACAGAACACTCGATCCAATGACCACAGAATATACATTCTACTCATCACCACAAGGAATGTACTCCAAGATTGACCACATTATTGGCCATAAATAAAACATGAACTAATTTCATAAGATTGAAATTTTGCCATGCATCTTCTCAGACCACAGTGGAATAAAAATAAATATCAACACCAACAAAGTTCCTCCAAAACCCACAAAGACATGGACACTCAACAGTATGATGCTAAGCAACTCCTGGGTCAATGATGAAATCAAAATAGAGAATAAAAGTTACCTGGAAACAAATGAAAATGAAGAAAATCTTACCAAAACCTCTGGGATACCATGAAAGCAGTGGTAAGAGGGGAATTCATATCTTTACAAACACACCAGAAGAAAATGAAAAGATCACAAATTAACAGCCTAACAAGTCACCTAAGGGAGCTGGAAAAGCAAGACCACCAAAACCCTAACTACAGCAGAAGAATCTATATCACCAAAATAAAAGCTCAAATCCAGGCCATAGAAGACAAAAAGCAGGTTCTTTGAAAGGATAAACAAGCTAGATGGTCCCCTAGCCAGAATGACCAAGAAAAAGAAAAAAACAAACAAACAAATAAACTCAATCAAAAACACAAAAGATGAAATCACAACTGACCCTGAAGACATACAAAAGATTATCAGAGACTACTATGTACAATTGTATGGAAACAAACTTGAAAACCTAAAGGAAATGGTGGACTTTCTGATATCACCCAACCTCCCTAGGTTGAAACAAAAAGAAACTGAGACCCTAAATAGACCAATAACAAGGAAATTGATTATGTCATAAGAAAGCTACTGAGAAAAAAAAGTTCTGGACCAGAAGGCTTTCCAGCAGAATTCTACAAAACATACAAGGAGGAATTGATACCAATCCTATTGAAAGTATTCCAGGCTATTGAGTAAGATGGAACTCTCCCCAAATCTTTTTATGAAGCTAACATCACATTCATACCCAAGTCAGATAAATAGCCTAAAAAGAAAGAAAACTACAGGCCAATATCTTTGATGAACATAGATGCTAAAATTCTCAACAAGATCCTAGCAAACCGGATTCAATAACACATCTCAAAAATCATCCATCACGACCAAGCAGGCTTTATCCCCATGATGCAAGGCTGGTTCAACATTCGTAAGACCACAAACGTAATTAAATACATCAATAGATGTACAAACAAAAATCACATGATTATATCATTAGATGCAGAAAAGCTTTTGATAAAATCCAGCACCCCTTCTTGATAAAAAACCCTCAAACATCTAGGCATAGGTAAAACATACCTCAAAATAGTAAAAGCCATCTATGAGAAACCCACAGCCAGCATACTCCTAAATAGAAAAACATTGGAACCATTTCCACTGAAAACTGGAACAAGACAAGGATGCCCACTCTCGCCCCTCCTATTCAACATAGTTTTGGAAGTCTTGGCTAGGACAATCAGAGAAGAGAAGGCAATCAGGGGTATCCAGGTAGGAAAAGAGGAAGTCAAGTTATCTCTCTTTGCAGACGACATGATTGTATACCTTGAAAACAAGAGAATCTGCCAAAAATCTCCTTGCACAGATAAAAGACTTTGGCAAAGTCTCAGGGTATGAAACAAATGTACAAGAGACAATTGCATTTCTATACACCAATAATAGACAAACAGAAACCCCAATTAAAAGCACAATTCCATTTACAATAGCCACACAAAAAATGAAATACCTTGGCCTCTTCCTAACCAGAGACGTAAAAGACCTTTACAATGAAAACTACAAAACGCTGCTCAAAGGAATGAAGGATGACACAAATAAGTGGAAAAATATTCCATGCTCATGGATTGGAAAAAATCAACATTATTAAGATGTCCATTTTACCTAAGGCAATTTACAGATTTAATGCAATACCCATCAAATTACCAGCAACATTCTTCTCGGAAATAGAAAAAAAATACAGGAATTCATGTGGACACATAAATGACCAAGAATAGCCAAAACGATCCTCAGCAAAAAACCAACCAACCAACAAACAAACAAATAAACAAAAAAACCAAGCAGGAGGTATCACACTCCCAGACTTTAAACTATATTATAAAGCTACAATAATCAAGAGAGCCCAGTATTGGTACAAGAACAGGCATATAGCCCAATGGCATAGAATTGAGATTCCAGAAGCAAAACTTCAATTTCTCAACCAACTCATCTTCAACAAAGCCTCCACCACTCATTACTGAGGAGAGGAGAACCTATTCAGTTATGGTGCTGGAAAAACTGGCTGACCACATGCAGAAGATTGAAACAGGAACCCTACCTATCCCTATACACAAAAATTAACTCTAAATGGATCACAGACCTAAATGTAAAACCTCAAACTGTAAGAACCTTAGAAAATGCAGGAGACACTCTTATGGAACTTGGAACTGGCAACCAATTCCTCATCAAAACCTGAAGTGACCAGGCCATAAGAGATAAGATAGACAAGTGGGACCTCATTAAACCGACAAGCTTCTGCAAAGCCAATGAAACCATCAAGAGAGCAGGGTGACAGCCCACAGACTGGGAAAAAACATATTTGCCAACTCCACGTCTGACAAAGGCATCATCAAGGATCTACAAGGAATTCAAACATTCTGAAAAGAAAAAAGCGAACAGCCCCATTACAAAATGGGCAAAAGATATGAATAGACACTTCTAAAAAGAAGACATATGAGCAGCCAACAGATGCATGAAAAAATGTTCAGCCTCACTAGTCATCAAGGAGATGCAAATTAAAACTACACTGAGATACCACCTAACTCTAGTCAGAATGGCCATTATCAATATCTCTACAAACAACAGATGCTGGAGAGGATGTGGCGAAAGGGGAACACTTCTACGCTTTTGGTGGGAGTGTAAACTAGTACAGTCTCTGTGTAAATCAGTATGGTGATTCCTAAAAATCAAATTTCCATATGACCCCGTAATCTCCCTATTGGGAATATATCCAGAAGAACTCAGGTCACTCTATAAAAAAGATACCTGAACATGTATGTTTATCGCAGCATTGTTCACAAAAGCAAGAACATGGAACCAGCTGTGTTGCCCATCAAAAGAGGACTGGATTTTAAAAAGTGGTACATATACCCAATGGAATCTTACTCAACCGTAAAGAAGAACAAAATCATGAACTTCACAGCAACTTGCATGGAATTAGAGTTTATAATACTGAGTGATCTTTCACAGAAACAAAGAGCTGAGTACCACATGTTCTCACTCATAAGTGGTCCTTGAACAACTACCATATTACTATAAGAAAAAGATTGAAAGTAGCAAGAAACTGCAGGGTGGGGAGTGGGGAGCTGGGATTGACAGTAGTCGATGTCTGCCTGGGGAAGAAGAGGCACACCACATCAATAAGGGTACTTGTACAATGAATATTTGTATACCTAACCTTGAATTGTACCCCACAATTTAAAAATAAAAGTTAAAAGAGGAAAAACAAAAAGAAAATATCATCAACTAGAACACTTTTTCATAAATAACCCACCAAACCACCAAAGGCAGTTCTAGAGAGCAATCCAAAACTTAACCCAAACTCTGTCTGGAAAACATAATTTGGCAATTCTATAATTTGTCTCTTTTTCTGCACATATTTAGGGCTCTGATAAGTTATTTATCAGAGACTGAATTTTAAGTATAATGAAAATCAGCTCAGTTCACTTTATCTCTTGATATAGTCATAAACCTGGCTCAACTTCAATCTCATATCCAAATTTCCTCAAGATGTCTATAAATACCTGGGTGCTTCCGTTCCCCTCTTTATAATTTCATGTGTCCACTGAATTCTTGATCTCACTAATTTCTTATTCCTCTGCAGCCTCTCTCCCAACACAAAGTTGCTCAGCCTCTCTCTTCTTGTCTTTCCTCCACTTCTCTAATTTCTACTTCCCCCTAAACTGCTGTTCATTTAGTCCGTACTTTGTTTCTTCTTTGCCATTTACATTCAAAACTGTTTATTAAGATATTTTGCTAAATAAATGGTTACATACTATGGTAATATTGCCATGTGATTTTAAATTGCAAGTGATTGGATTGGAATCACATTCAGACATATTTATCTGTCAATCTTATGCACAATTTCTTCTCAAAATATTTTTTATTTATTTTTATTTTAAAGATGTGGGGTACAATTCGGGGTTAGGTATACAAATGTTGATTATGCAGATACCCTTGTTGATGAGGTGTGCCCCTCACTCCCCAGCAGCTTCCCTCAACTGCCAATCCCACCCCAATTCCCCTGACAGTTTCCCACTACTGACAATCACTTTCTTATAGTTTTATAATTGTTCACGGTCCATTTATGAGTGAGAGCATATGGTACTCTCTTCTTTGTTTCTGTGATAGATCACTGAGTATGATCGGCTCTAAATCCATCCAAGTTGCTGCCACATTCATAATTTTGTCCTTCTTTATGGCTGAATAATGTTCCATTTTGTATATGTACCACATTTTTTATCCAGCTTTGATGGGCAGCATGGCTGGTTCCCTGTTTTTGCTATTGTGAATAAAGCTGCAACAAACATACATGTACAGGTATCTTTTTTGTAGAATGATCTGAATTCCTCCAGGTATATTCCCAATAGGGGAATTGCTAGGTCATACGGAAGGTCAATTTCTAGTTCCTTCTGAAATCACCACACTGTCTTCCAAAGAGGTTGCACTAGTTTGCATTCTCACCAACAGTATAGATGTCCATCCTACCGAAGGCAATCTACAAATTCAATGCAATACCCATTAAATTACCAATATCATTCTTCTCAGACCTGGAAATGACAATACAGAAATTCATATGGAAACATAAATGACCACGAATAGCCAAAACAATCCTTAGCAAAAGAAACAAAGCAGGAGGTATCACACTTTCAGGCTTCAAACTTTGCTATAAGGCTACAGTAATCAAAATAGCCGGGTATTGGTACAAGTACAGGCATACAGACCAATGGAACAGGATAGAGATTCCTGAAGCAAAGTCTCAATTTCTCAACCAACTCATCTTTGATAAAGCCTACACCAACAACCACTTTATTCAGTAAATGGTGCTGGGAAAATTGATCACATACAGAAGATTGAAACAGAACTCCTACCTATCTCCATACTCAAAAATTAACTCTAAATGGATCAAAGACCTAATCGTAAAACCTCAAACTATAAGAATCTTAGAAAACGCAGGAGACTTCTTTATGGAAATTGGAACTGGCAACCAATTCTTGACAGAACTCTAAGTGCCCATACCATAAGAAATAAGATAGACAAGTGGGACCTCATCAAACTGACGAGCTTCTGTAAAGCAAAAGAAACTGTCAAGAGAGCAGGGAGACAGCCCACAGAATGGGAAAAAATATTTGTCAACTGTGCATCTGACAAAGGCCTAATATCTAGGATCTACAAAGAACTCAAATGCACCAAAAGGAAAAAAATCAAACAGCCCCATTAACAAGTGGGCAAAAAATGAATAGACACTTCTTAAAAGAAGATATATGGGCAGCCAACAGACACATGAAAAAGTGCTCAGTCTCACTAATCATCAGAGACATGCAAATCAAAACCACATTGATATACCACCTAACCCCAGTAAGAATGGCCATCATTAATAAAACAAACAACATCAGATGTTGGCAGGGATGCAAGTCAATTTTCAGTCATTTAAAACAACTTTTGATTTTGTGTTTTAGAAAATGCAAAGGAAAGAGACAACATTGAAGAAACTTGGCAAAATATCATCTGAAATGTAGGGTAAAAGTGGAATTTTTGGAAATAATGCTAACTTCCCAGGGGCAACTTAAAAATTCCCAGGAATAATGGCAGTATTCCATGGTAAATACTGCAGTTCCCATGGATAATCCTGAAGATCCCAGGGGCAATGTTGGAGTTTCTAGAGTTAATGCTGGAGCTTCTATGGGTAATGTTGGGGTTCCCATAAATAACTCTGGGGTTTACATGGATAATTCTGTGGTTTCCAAGGGCAATCATGGAGTTTCCATGAACAGTGGTGTTGGAATTCTCAAAGGTAATGTTTGAAACACTGAAGCATAATTGGAACTTCCAGACATATTGTATCCTCTCCACTTACTGAGCTCTCAAAGATAGGTGAACACCAATGATCAAAACTGACTTGTTACAGAGTAGGCATGACCACAACAATTAACATCCAAATATAGGTATACCAGATCTTACAACCAAAATAGTAAATGTGACACCTAAACTCAAAATGCATACATGAATATATAAATACACTTATTATTATTGTCATTTACCAGAATTTTGGGGATGATATTGGAGTTTACTTACTAGTTTATTCTGAATGGCAACCATCAATTATCTGTGAGATAATTTGGTTCAGGATATGAACTGTGGAGGAGTAGGAAGCATAATTCTTTAAGCTAGATTTCTACTTACTAAAGAGATACAGTTTCTTTGTCACTCACAAAATGTCAACTAACTTCCAAATATATTGTACATCTTATACGCCCATGAATTTCAGGTTTTCTTGGATATTTTGATGAGCAAATGAAAGTACTCTCATAGTTATTAACAGTTATCTAGATGAGTTCAGATTAATGACCAAGAAATTTATTGACTGAAAGCTAAGGAACCAGGAGATTTAGCAGAAGAATCCTGAATACAGTGCTTCTCTAGAATGTCCAGATAGGCCAGGCACAGTGGCTCACACTTGTAATCCCACTATTTTGGGAGGCCAAGGTGAGAGGATTGCCTGAGCCCAGGGGTTTGAGATCAGCCTGGACAACTTGTGAAGCTTCCTTTCTACCAAAAAATCAAGAAAAATTAGCCAGGCGTGGTAATGCATGCCTGTAGTTCAGCTACTTGTAAGGTTCAGGTGGAAGGATTGCTTGATCCAGTAAGTCAAGGCTGTGGTGGCCATGAGCGTGCCACTGCACTCCAGCCTGGGTGACAGAGTGAGATTCTGACTCAAAAGCAAAATACAAAATAAAATGTGTCCATGTAAACTAAGTAAACTAAGAGATGACATCGACTCTCACACAATCATAATTGGAAACCTAAATAACCCACTAACAGCTTTAGATAGATCATCAAGGCAAAAAAACAATAAGGAGTTCTGGAACTTTACCTCGATGCTCAATTAACTCAATTAAAAGGACCTTATAAGCTGGGCTCAGCCTGTAATCCCGCGCTTCGGGAGGCTGAGGTGAGTGGATTGCCTGAGCCCGCGGGTTCGAGACTCGCCTGGGCAATGCGGCAAGACCTCATCTCTACAATAAATTAAAAAAAAAAATTAGCTGGGCGTAGTAGCGCGTGCCTGAAATTCCAGCTACTTGGAAGGCTGAGGTGGAAGGATCACCGGAGCCCAGCAGGTCGAGGCTGAGGTGGCTGGGAGCGGCCACTGCACTCCAGTCTGGGTGACAGAGTGAGACTCCAACTCAAAAAAAAAAAGGACCTTATACACAGCTACAGAACACTTCACCCAACAACTGCAGAGTATACATTCTACTCATCAGCACATGGAACAAACTCCAAGATCGATCACATTTTAAGACATAAATCAAGCAAGAACAAATTTCAAAAGATCAAAATAGTACCATGCATCTTCTCAGATCACAGTGGAATAAAGTTAAATATTGCCACCAACAATAGTCCCCCAAAACACACAAAGATATGGACACAAAAAACATGCTGCTGAATGACTTCTGGTTCAACATGGAAATCAAGATAGAAATAGAAAGATTCCTGCAAACTAAACAAAAACAAAGACACATCTTATCAGAATTTCTGGGATGCCATGAAAACAATGTTAAGAGGAAAATTCTTTGCACCCACACATCAAGAAAACAGAAAGATCACAAGTAAATAGCCTAATGTCACACCTAAGGGAGCTAGAAAGTGAATACAATCTAAATCCTAACTTCAGTAGAAGAATCCACATCACCAAGATAAGAGCAAAACTGCAAGGCATAGAAGACAAAAACTCATAGAAAAGATCAACAAGATAATATGCTGGTTCTTTGATAGGATAAATAAGAATGATGGATCCCTGGCCAGGTTGACTAAAAAAAGCACAGAAATTCCAGATAAACACAATCAGAAAGGTCAAAAGCAAAGTCACAACAAACACTGAAGAAATTAAAAAGATTATCAGAGATTACTATAAAAACCTGTAGGCAAGTAAGCTAGAAAACTTAAAGGAAATGGAACACTTTCTGCCTTTACACAACCTCCCAAGGTTGAAACAGAAACTGAAACTCTAACCAGACCAATGACAATTCAGAAAATCAACTCAGTCATAAGAAATCTCTCCACCAAAAAAAGTCCCAGACTTGATGGCTTCCCAGCTGAATTCTACAAGACATACAAGAATGAGCTGATATCAATCTTACTGAAAGTTTTCCAGGCAACTGAGTAAAAGAGAATGTTCCTCAAATCATTTTATGAAGCTAACGTCTTACTGATACCCAAATTTGGCAAAAACCCATCAAGAAAAGAGAAGTATAGACTAATCAATCTCCTTGATGAACACAGATGCAAAAATTCTCAAAAAAATTTTGGCAAATTGGATCCAACAACACATTTCTAGGATCACCCACCATGACCAAGTGGGCTTCATTTCTGGGATGCAGTGCTTGTTCAACATATACAAAATTATAAAGGTAATTCAATACATCAACATTTGTAAAACCAAGAATCACATGATTATATCACTAGATGCAGAAAAAGGATTAGACAAAATCCAACACCCCTTCTTGGTTAAAACCCTTAAACACCTACACATAGAAGGAACGTTCCTCAAAACAATGAGAGCCATCTGTGATAAACCTACAACCAACATTTGCTTAATGGGGAGAAATTGGAAGCACTCCCCCTAAGAATGGGAATTAGCCAAGGATGCCCATTCTCACCCCTCTTGGTCAACATTGTGTTGGACATCCTAGCCAAAACACTCAGGCAAGAGAAGAAAATCAAGGGTATCTAAGGAGAAGGGGAAGTCAAGCTTTGTGCAAGATATGATCCTATATCTTGAAAATCCTAGGGACTCTATCAAAAGTCTCCTTGCACTGATAATTGACCTTGGTAAAGTCTTGGGGTACAAAATCAGTGTGAAAAAGACAGCTGCACATCTATATACCAGCAACAAGCAAACAGAGAACCAAATAAAAAGCACAATCCATTCACAATAGCCACACACACAAAAAAAGAAATACCCTGGCCTCCACTTAACCAGAGAAGTGAAAGACCTTTAAAATGATAACTACAAAATGCTGCTCAAAAAAAGTCAATGACAAATATAAATGAAACAACATTCCATGCTCATGGATTGGAAGAATCAATCTTGTCAAGATGTCCATCCTACTCAAGGCAATCTACCTCTCAGACCTGGAAACAACAATACAGAAATTCATATGAAAACAGAAAATAGCATGAATAGCCAAAACAGTTATCAGCAAAAGGAGCAAAGCAGAAGTGTCTCACTTCCAGGCTTTAAACTTTATTACAGGGCTACAGTAAGCAAAACACCCTGGTACTGGTACAAGAATAGACACATAGACCAATGAAACAGGACAGAGATTAAGGAAGAAAAACTCTATTTCTCAACAAACTCATCTTCAACAAAGTCACCAATAACAATCACTGGGGAAAGGAGACCATATTTATCAAATGGTGCTGGGAAAACTGGATGACCACATGCAGAGGAATGAAACAGGACCTCGACCCATACCATATAAAAAAATCAACTCTAAATGAATCAAAGACCTAAAACCTCAAACTATAAGATTCCTAGAAGAAAACATAGGAAACACTCTTATGCACATTGGAGTAGGCAACCAATTCTTGATCCAGTCCCCCAAAGTGAATTCCACAAAAGGTAAGATGTACAAGTAGGATCTCATAAGACTGAAAAACTTTTGCACAGCGAAAGAAAACATCAAGAGAGTGGGGAGACAACTCACAGAAAGGGAACAAATATTTGTTAATTATGTATTTGATAAAGGCCTGGCATCCAAGATCTACAAGGAACTCAAAAGAGCTGAAAGGAAAACAAACAAACAAACAATCCTATCAAAATGTAGGCAAAGGACATGAATAGACAATTTTCAAAAGAAGATATACAAGCAGCCAACAGATACATGAAAAAATGCTCATCCTCACTAATCATCAGAGAAATGCAAATCAAAACCACAATGAGATACCATCTAATTCCAAGTTAGGATAGTCATCATTAGTAAATAAAAACATAAATTAAAAAATACAGATGCTGATGAGGCTGCAGAGATAAAGGATGCTTCTACACCGTTGGTGGGAGTGCAGACTATTTTAACCTCTATGGAAAGCAGTGTAGCGATTCCTAAAATAACTCAAAATTGACCTTCATTTGATCCAGCAATACCTTTCCTGGGAATATTACGTTCCTGGAGGAATGTAAGACACCTGCACATGCATGTTTATAGCTGCACTATTCACAGTAGCAAAAACATGAAACCGACCCCACTGCCCATCAATAGTGGATTGGATAAAGAAAATGTGGTACATACGCACAATGTAATACCACACAGTCATAAAGAAGAACAAAATTATTGACTTTGCAGCAAACTGGATGGTGTTGGAGACCACCATACTTTGTGACCTATCACAGCAACAAGGAAATGAACAAGTGGGCCCTGAACACTAGTCACATTAACATAAGTGATTAGTCACATTAACACATTAGCTCTGCCACAAAGGAGGAAGTGACAGTCACTGGGCACTGCCAGGGAAGGAAGGGGGGGATGTGACAACACAACGGGTATCTGGTCCTAAACCAGGCAAAGTGAAGGGCAGTTAGAGGCCCAAAGTTCACCTGTATGTAGCCTACTTGTGTAGTGAACCCTCACTTGTACCCCACATCTGTATAATAAAATAAAATATAAAAGGTACAACACCCATAAAAATACCTGCTTTATAATTTAACAAATCATCAATCTTTCCAAAAGACTACATAATATATTGTTTATTTTTATATCTCAGTTTCAGTCCAATTCTAGAAATTAAGCTTTTTGTAAAATTCAGTAATTCTTGAGTATATACTTGAAAAATAATTCTCTTGTATTTAGTAAATGCACCATAGTAAAGCTTCTGGTACTCTTTATATATTAATGATGAGATTGTATCTAAATCATTTTCCTGGACATTTTTATCTGCACAGATTTTGGGGACTTTGAAGTTCTTACCTGCATTAGCAGCTGCATCTCCAAAGGAGGAGCCATATGTTAACTGTAACATTTGCCCAACCCAACTGACAAAGATACAAGGAGGAAAAGGTCAACAGCTAATGATAGCAGTCAATGATTATTGAGTGATTATAATATACAAGGCAATTTTTTATTAAATACTCACATCAAACGTAAGAGAAAGAACTGCTGTTATTCCCCTTTAATGGATGAAAAACTGAGGTTCCAAGAGGTTAAATAATATGCCTAAGTTTATACAGCTAATAAGTGGCAGTGCTCTTAATTTACAATCTCCATCACTACAGGATAAGGCTTCTAGTTTTCATTAGAAATATCTTAAAATTCAAGAGGATATGGCCTTAACACCAAATGACAAAGAGTTCCATAAGCAATAATTTTCTTTAGGTAGATATTTGTAATTAATATACAACAAAATGGGGACCAAAAGGAGGCCAAAATTTTACCTATGACCACTTGTATACCTAATCCTGAATTGTACCTCACATCTCTAAAATAAAATAAATAAAAAATACAGTAATAATACAAACAAGAATTAAAACAAACAAAAGTCACAATTTGAGGCCAGTATAAATTATATAAGGAATTTAATCATAAGATGAAAGAAAGCTGTATCACTGGTCATTGGATATTTTCTAAACTTTTTATATCATCAACATTAGAAAGCTAAATACTAATATATACCAATCATTCTTGTTTAGGGCCTTACTTTCAAGCTAAATTAGATTGCCCTCATGGTCTCTGTAGAGGCAAGACTCAGTCATAATTTCTTACTCCTCACACACATAAATTATGACATGAAAAATTATGCCAAACACATAGTAAGCTGAGAGTACTCAATATTACATGAGCTGCTTTCATTCAGAGTGTACTTGCTAACAACTTTTACCAAGCAAAAACTATGTATTTCGATACCTAGGATAGAACCTTTTCCCTAAATCAGCTGAGTTATTCTGCTTCTGAAAATACTGACAACAGAACAAGATCATCCTTACCTCCCCTAATCCAAATACAAATTTTCACATTTCATAATTGATCTTGCAGAAATTGAAGAACTAATGAATAGGGACTAACAGAGCAATATTCTCAATAGGTGGCCATTTAAAATAAAAAAGAACATGAAACATCTGAACCAGAAATAGAATTACCATCCTACTATGGTCATTTGGACTGTCTCAAAATGTCCTGCTTAGATATTATTGTTTAGCCCCATTGATCAATATTGTGTGGGTTTGATTTTAATTTTTGAAAATGTGGTATTTGAAGCAAAATAATAAAGACAATATAATTTATAACTCTGAATTGGATCATAACAAGAAATATCATAAGAATCAGATGATTTTATTCTGAAAATTCTGGCTATCGTTATTGATGACCTAGATACATAATCTCTACAATAAAACTTTCTGTTAACTCCTAAGGAGCATTGAATTTCATGATTAGAATTACTTTTTCTTTTTAGTTTTTTAAATTATTATTTATTTTAAAGATGTGGGGTACAATTCAAGATTAGGTATATAAGTGGTCATCATATTTCTTAAGTGGCAAGGTTTCAACACTCTACAAGTAGTAAATGTACTCATAGCATAGATCTCTACTAAATCAATGATCCTTAGTGACATAGACAGAAATTTTACTCATTTTTGCAGTCACAGATTATAATGTAATATTTTTAAAAAGTCTTGATAGCTTGAAAAACCTAAATGACAAAGTTTAAAAAGCGTGGTTCACAAACCATGCAGTAAATAAAGATTTTAGTAAAAATTAGGTAAAAACAGAATTCTCTCTCCTCTTATCAATTTATTCAAGTGTTCAATAGTCATGTGTGGATAGAGGCTGTTGTTTTGGATAGTGTAGACACAAGATGTTTCCATCATTGCAGAAAGTTCTGCTAGATAGCATTGCCTTGCATGTATGGGAAAAAGGAAATATTGTTTTAGGGGATAGTATGTTTCAAATAGAATTCAAAATTTTTCATATATTTGTTAATTGTTTTAATACAGATTTTTAAAATCTCAAACAATTGATATTTTTATGTCTCTGCAAAATGATAGACTCTCCATTTTCCCTTAAAAGGATAGCTTATGGGTAAGATACAAAAATTAACATTTACATTTCCAACAAAAAAGTTAAAAAATAAAGTCTCATTTAAAAATTAAATTTTCTTAAGTGAGAAATTCATGTAATTTACAAGTTAGTGTATTTAAGTAGAAATAAGTTTTAGCATTTTTTTCTTTTGTAGGAGAAAATTTGACATTTATTGAAAATGTAATGTCAATAACTTTCTTAGTATCCAAATGAGTTATTTTAAATGTGCCTAAAAGCAGTAAGAGACTAAGCATTTATTTTTCCAGCCAAGCAGTTATTGGTGTTCTCTCTCTCTCTCTCTTTTATGTTAAGGAATAAACTTACCTTTAAAAAATTAAAACTTCAGAAATTCTTATACTAATAGTAGATAACAAAATTCATTAAATTACAAAATGTTTTAAATATGATCATGGTAGTAATCTGCTCTTTACACTGAATAGTTATCCTGGACTGTACAAGTTCTAATGGAGAAATTGGGCTTTTCCATACAAGCATTTTCACAAAATTAATTTTTACCTGTCCAACCAGATAGATCCAAGTAGTTAAAACTTCTGGGGTCAATTCTCCATGGTGTTTTAATGCCTAATGTGACAGCATTTGTTCTGGACTGATATTTCAAACATTTTTTAAAATAAAAAATGTAAAACCCAACATAAACACAATTTAAAATGCAAAAGACCAAGTCACAACTGACCCTGAAGTGATACAAAAGATCACCAGAGTTTGTATGGAAATAAACTTGAAAACCTAAGTGAAGTAGAGGACTTTCTGACTCTACACAACCTCCCAAGGTGGAAACAATAACAAATCGAGACCATTAATAGACCAATAACAACCTAAGAAATTGACTCTGTCGTAAGAAAATTACCTACTCCCCAAAAGAAGTCCTGGACCAAATGGCTTTCCAATGGAATTCTACAAAACATACATGGAGAAGCTGATACTAATCCTATTGAAAGTATTCCAGACAATTGAGAAAGACAGAACTCTCCCCAAATGTCTTTATGAAGCTAACATCACACTGATATCCAAACCGGATAAAGAGCCAAAAAAAGAAAGAGAACTACAAGCCACAGTCCTTGAAGAACATGGATGCAAAAATTCTCAACAAGATTCTAGCAAATCAGATTCAAAAACACATCTAAAGAATTATCTACCATTACCAAGTAAGCTACAACCCCAGGATGCAGGGCTGGTTCAACACTCACAAGATCATAAATATAATTCAATACATTAACTGATATAAAAACAAGAACCACAGGATTATATCATTAGACACAGAAAAAGCTTTCTACAAAAACCAGCATGCCCTCTTGTTAAAAACCCTTGAACACCTAGGCATAGAGGGAACATATCTCAAAATAGTAAGAGCCATCCACAATAAGCCCACAGCCAACATATTGATAAATGAACTAAAATTGGAAGCATTTCCCCCTGAAAACTGGAACAAGATAAGGGTGTCCATTTTCACCTCTCCTGTTCAACATAGTGTTGGAAGTCTTAGCTAGAAAAATCAGACAAGAGAAGAAAATCAGGGGTATCCAAATAGGAAAAGAGGAAGTTAAGCTATCTCTCTTTGCTGATGATATGATCCTATACCTTGTAAATCCAAGATAATCTATCAAAAACCTCCTTGCATTGATAAAGGACTTTGGCAAAGTCTCGGGGTACAAAAGCAACATGCAAAAGACAGTCTCATTTTTATACACCAACAACAAGCAGACAGAGAACCAAATAAAAAGCATAATGCCATTCACAATAGCCACAAAAAATGAAATACCTCTGCATCTTCCTAACCATAGAAGTGAAAGAACTTTACAATGAAAACTACAAAACACTGCTCAGATAAATCAGAGAGACACAAACAAATGGAAAAATATTCCATGCTCATGGGTTGGACGAATCAACATTGTTAAGATGTCCATCCTCCCCAAGACAATCTACAGATTTAACGCAATACCCATTAAATTACCAGCATCAATCTTCTCAGACCTAGAAACGACAATACAGAATTTCAAATGGAAACAAAAACAACAATGAATAGCCAGAACAATCCTTAGCAGAAGAAACAAAGCAGAAGGTATCAAACTTCCAGGTCCTATACTTTATTATAGGCTATAATAATCAGAACAGCCTGCTATTGGTACAAGAACAGGCATATAGACCAAGGGAACAGGATAGAGATTCCAGAAGCATAACCTCAATTTCTCAACCAGCTTATCTTTGACAAAGTCACCAACAACCACCACTGGGGAAAGGATAACCTATTCAATAAATGATGCTGGGAAAACTGGCTGACCGCATGCAGAAGAATGAAACAGGATCTCTACCTATCACCATACACAAAAATCAACACTAAATGGAACAAAGACCTAAACATAAACTCTTAAACTATAAGATTTTTAGAAAATTCAGGATACACCCTTATAAGACATTGGAATTAGCAACCAATTCCTGATCATAACTCCAAAAGCCCATGACATAAGAGGTAAGAGAGACAAGTGGGACCTTATCAAACCAAAAAGCTTCTGCAAAAGAAACCATCAAGAGAGCAGGGAGCCAGCCTACAGAATGGGAAAAAATATTTTCCAGCTGTTTATCTGACAATGGCCTTATATCCAAGATCTACAAGGCACTCAAAGGTGCTGAACAGAAATAAACTAATAGCCTTACAAAAAAGTGGGCAAAAGGCGTGAATAGACACATCTCAAAAGAAGACATAAAAAAAGCCAGCAGATACATGAAAAATTCTCAGCCTCACTAATTATCAAAGAAATGCAAATTTAAAGCACATTGAGATACTACCTAACTCCAGTCAGGATGGCCATCATTAATAACTCAAAAAACAACAGATGCTGGAGAGGATACATAGAAAAGGAGATGCTACTAGACTGTTAATGGGAGTGTAAATTAGGACAACCTCTGTGGAAAACTGTGGTGACTTCTAAAAAATCAAAAACTTGACCTTACATACAAGTCAGCAATCCCCCTTCTGGGAATATACTCAGAGGAACTCAAATGATTCTACAAAAAATATACCTGCACATCCATGTTTATTGCAGCATTATTCATAATAGCAAAAACATGGAACCAACAATGCTGCCCATTGAAAGTGGACTGAATAAAAAAATGTGGCACATATACACTATGGAATATTACACAGCCATAAGAAGGAGAAAATTATGGACTTCTCAGCAACTTGGATGGATTTAGAGTCTATCATACTCAGTGATCTATCACAGAAACAAAGGACTGAATACTACAGGTTCTTACTCATTAGTGAAATTTGAACATTTATCATAACACTACAAGAAAGGGATTGGCAACAGCGTGACATTGGGGGAGGGAGAGGAGGCACATAACATCATCAAGGGTACCTGATCCAAAACCAGGTGAAGTGAGGATCAATGGGAGGCCCAAACTTCACCTGTTCGTAGATCACTTATGTACCTAATCCTGTCTTGTACCCCACATCTTCAAAATTACATATTAAAAAAATAAAATGTAAATATTCTTACAGATATAATAATCTTTATTTAATAAGTTTATTTTCCTTATAAGATTGTAAACAAAAGCTAAAAATAAGTGTAAAAATAGTGTGTTTAAGGGATTAAAAGGGGATTATTAAAAATTCAGTTTCATATTGAATGCGTTTTCTTTTTCTTTTTAAAACAGCTTTATTGAAATATGCTTTTATGGCCGGGCTCAGTGGCTCAGCCTGTAATCCCAGCACTTTGGGAGGCCGAGGCGAAAGGAATGCCTGAGCCTGAGGGTTCAAGACCCACCCTGGCAACTTAGCGAGACCTCGTCTCTACAATAAATAAAAAATTAGCTGGGCGTGGTAGCACACACCTGTAGTTCCAGCTTCTTAGAAGGCTGAGGAAGAAGGATAGCTGGAACCCAGCAGGGCAAGGCTGCGGTGTCCGGGAATATGTCACTGCACTCCAGTCTGGGTGACAGAGTGAGACTCCAACTCCAAAAAAAAAAAAAATACGTCTTTATAGCAAACAGTCATGAAAGACATAGGTCCTTCCAGGGCAGAATGTTGATTCTTTTTTCTCCTGATTAAGTTAATAAAGGCATCTCTCTCTCATGATAAAGGGTGGGGAGGCTTGTTAGAAGTCCCTTTTCAGAGATGAGGGAAATGGAATTCCCAAGCTTAGATTTTCTCTCCTGTGATCCAAACCCACCATGTGTGCAGCAATTGAAATAAGCTAAATCAGTTAATAAAATCAAACTGCTAGCAAAATAATAGTATCAACCAGCTTACTCTATTTTGTTTAAAGCTTCCATCTAAGTTGACTGCCTGACCTAAGAATCACTTCTCAGTGCCTACCTGTGATGACAATAATGTTCCCATGACCACAGACCCCCAGCTTTGTCTTCTTTGTGCAGGTCATGCTGACCGTTTCCTGCTGACTGCTACAAAACTCCTTAGCCATAGATTCCATGTAATTGTATCCTTTTTAACTGAAATCAAATGTTATGCTTTGCAAAACCCCATTGTAACATTTTCATATTTTGTTCTTATATCTTGCTAATGACCTAATGAAGGTAACTCCATTGTGTAATAATTCCTCTACCTTGTCTCTATGTAACTACCTTAAACTATATCTTGTTGAAAGAACTCTAGGGACTTTCCAGGCCCCAGCTATACCTAGGACATGACATTAATAAAAAGTTCCCATCTTGGTTGCCAAGTTGTTAGTTAATAGTTGCTATGGTCACTAAGTTGCTATGTAGCCAATACTGCAAATTTTACCTATAATAGCTTCCACAAACTGCACTTGTTTGTCAAGAGTTTTTCCTGGCATTTGCCTCTCTTGACCCATGCATTAATAAAAAATCTCATAATTAATTAAACTCAGCTTGCTGGCATGACTACTTATCACTTACTCGGTCATAACACAATCACTGGGTCTGCTCCACATGTCCCTCTTGAAACTTGGAGGGCAAGGGGAACTGATGTCAGTGCAGTTCATGCTGCCTACTGTGCCATGACAAATAAAGGCCTTTATCTCTAACCCAGGAGCACCTGTCATTCTGCCAGCCTTCACCAAACTGTGATGGGCTAACTTGTTTGCAAACTGAGTAAAATCTTGAACCTAACAGGATTCTTAGGGAAAAAAAAGAAATACAATTATAATGCTATAAGTAAGCAATCAGCATTAGTGGGAAACTGTCGGGGGGGCGGTGGTGGGACTGGCAGTTGAGGGAAACTGCTAGGGGAGGGAGGGGCATACCTCATCAACAAGGATACCTGCATGATCAATGTTTATGTACCTAACCCTGAATTGCACCCCATATCTTTACAACAAAATTTTTTAAAAAAGCAATAAGAACCAGTAGGTATGTCTTGAGAAGCCACATACAAAGGGTGGGAGAGAGGTAGAGTGGGCAAAATTGTGAGAGTTGAAGGAGGAGAAGGTGTAGAAAGCTGGCAACAGAACACATTTCATTTTGTAACAAATCTTAATCCATTTTGGTTTTGGTCAGTTAAACGTGAACCTCAAAGTAGAGAATATGGTTAATAGTATTGTTGGTCAAAATCAAAACACCTGAAGACATAGGATCTTCAGAAAAAAATGAATACCTAAAGAGCTGTGCAATATTCACCCAACTTTCTCTAATTGTTCTCAGTTCACCACAGACTCCACACACTAAAAACTTCACCACTGATCAGTAAAACTCTTCTTCTCAGCCTAAAGCCACCACCACTTTGTCCTTGCTTTGTTTTCCAATCCAAAATCAATAAAGAAATCTTTTTGTCAAAACAGATTAAAACTGGTCTGTCTTGCACTCCCTCCATCACCCTCACCTTCCCTCCTCCCATCTCTTCCCCTCCCAACTCCTACCCTCCACTCCTCTCCCCAACCACTCCAACCCACTGTCTCCACCTCCTCACCCCCACACCCTCCACACATACCCTGTTATGAAAAGTGTTCAGTGTGTGTCCAGAAGAATGGGGAGACTTCGCTTCATAGAAGAGTCATCAAAGACAGCCAATTAATTAAACTGCCACTTTTTCCATCTTTAATATTAAGGAGATGGAACTATATTTTCAAGTCACATGGCATATTTCTGAGTCTACTCTCTAGCTATTCTGTCATACATCTCCCTGTCCCTTTTATAGACTCTGGCAATCTCAGGAACCAAAGGATCATCTGGATTGGGGTTGCATGACATGGAA
>CAUYQG010117988.1:0-29471 GCA_963574415.1 Tarsius wallacei
TTTTTGATTTATTGTAGAGATGAGGTTTCGCCTGCCCAGGCAGGTCTCGAACCCGCGGGCTCAGGCAATCCACTCACCTCAGCCTCCCAAGGCGCGGGATTACAGGCTGAGCCACCGAGCCAGGCGATAATCAGATTTTTATGTGGAGTGAGTTATCCAACACTGTCAACTAATTCAATTTTTAAAATGGGCAAATGGTCGGGCGAGGTGGTTCATGCCTGTGATCTCAGCCTTTGGGAGGCTGAGGCGGGAGGATCGCTTGAGACCAGAGCTCAAGACCAGCCTGGGAAACATAATGAGACCCTGTCTCTACAAAAAAATCCCAAAATTAGCTGGACATGGTGGCATGTGCTTATAGTTCTAGCTACTTGGGATGCCAAGGTGGGAGGACAGCTTGCGCCCAGGAGGTTAAGATTGCAGTGAGCCCCGGTCACACCACTGTACTCCAGCCTGGGCGACAGAGCAAGACCTTGTCTCAAAAAATAAAATAAAAAAAGGGGCAACCCTCCCATTCTAAACTAACCAAACAAAAACCCCTTCAAAAGCGAAAAGCATATACACTAGCTGTACTAGGCCATTTGTTAGCAGCTCTATGGTCTGTATATCTATATTCCAGGGGCTTTTTGTTATAAACAAAGCAGTGACAAAGAATCATGATTAGAAGCAAGAAAGTCATGACACACGAGGGAAATAACCACTGGCATCGAACCTATAGTTTTATTGAAATAATAGTCATGCCCTCCACCTCCATTGCCTCGCTCCTTTCCTGAGGAGAATCCAGGAGTGGCTGATGGGCGCTGCTACACTGTTCTCAGGGGTGTGTACTCCAACTGGTGCTCAGCTGAAGAAGCAGAACAACCTGCCTCTACATAATACAGAAATGGGAGTGTTTTATAAAACCAGCAACTTCATAGTTTTCAACCTAACAACTACCTCTTAGCTGAAAGACTTAATACTGAGCTAATTTTTCTATGTGAGAATATTAGAATTCAGATCACTAAGTCCTAGCCTTACCATGACTTGTCTGTGGCCACACACATTGTTGGGGGCAGAGTGGAGAAAAAAAATTCAAGATTCCTTTGTCTAGGTGTTCTTCACCTGTATCCATAACTGCATTTTAAATATAATGAAGCAATTCAGATACCTTTTCAAGTTTGGTAAATCTATATTATCCTAATTTAAAATATGTATAGCTATTTAAGAAAATATCTCATGTCCATTACACTAACAAGCAAGGTGTTCAGAAGGGCCCACACCCAGTGAGGGAGGATGATTCACACTGGACTGTTTTCTACAAGATTTTTGTTAGAAACGACAGCCACCCACACATTTCTGGTATGTGTTGAGCAAGATAAAATAAATGACAGTTAGTGTAATGGAAACTTTTTGTACATTTTTTTTTTAACTGCCTAACTTCTGTTTTGCACAGAAACACTTTACACTATCAATCCCTTATCTGATTTTCCTTTCTCGAGGAATAGTATACCACCACCGTTCCAGCAAGTATTTACCTCTGTTAGCTAGATAACACAAAATCTCCACTAAGTTGTTCAAAATATAAATATCTTACCTCATGGTCAGAATGTTTTTACTGTCCTATGTGGTTTCCCTTTCTCTTTGATTCTTTCCTTCCATAATCTCTTTTTCACCCTGAACTTGAAGGTATATTTTGTGGATACATTTACCGGAAGCACTGGCATTACTTTTTTTTTTTTTTTTTTGAGTCCGAATCTCACTCTGTCGCCCAGGCTGGAGTGCAGTAGCATGCTCACAGCCACCACAGCCTCGACCAGCTGGGCTCAGGCAATCCTTCTGCCTTGGCCTTCCAAGTAGCTGGAACTACAGGTACATGCCACCATGCCCAGCTAATTTTGATTTATTGTAGAGATAAGGTCTTGCCAAATTGCCTAAGCTGTTTTCGAACCCCAGGACACAGGCAATCCTCTCGTCTCAGCCTCCCAAAGTTCTGGGATTACGGGCATGAGCCACTGTGCCCGGCCTGCACTGGCATTACTTCTAAGTCACCAGTGCTCTGGTGACATCAAGCACACAGATGCCCAAACCGAGGCAAGGCAAGGAGAAAGGCAGCACCCCAACTGGTTCTCACCCCAACTGGTTCTCACAGAGCCGTGAACAAGAAAGCTAAGATTTGCACTGTCTGAAGATTTTGTCTATATAATTATAAATTTTGGTTACATTCCATTTATTCTTTGCAATATTTATTTATTTTATCCTGCTATCTCATGAAAGCAAACGGCTTTTCATCTTGAAATGTCTAGATTCCAAAACAAGTGTGTCTGTGATGAGGAAGGGGAAAGAAGGAGTGGGTAGGTGTGGGGGTGAGGGCAGAAGAAAGGGACGGCATTGTATGGCTAAGAAACCCTTGACCGCTAATGCTGTTCCTTTTAGCAAACACTCTAATCAACATTTCAGTACAGGCATAAAGTTGAAATACACTAGGGGAAAAAAGTTGAGCGGGTCAGGGACAGTTTATTACTCCTCAATGCATAACCAAATAGCTATGCTAGAAATAAAATTATCGTTAATGCCAATGGATTAAAAAAATATATTTGAGTTTCATTTTTTAACAACTTTTCATATTATTTCTCTGTTCTAAACTCCAACAAAAGCAAAATGCCTAAATAATACGTATGACTCCCAGGAGTGGAGGTGAAAGCTTTTCTATCCAAAGGACCAGCAATATTTTGAACTCAATGTTAAAGAGAGCAAAAAAAGAAGTATCTTTTGTGTTCAGATGCATGCCAATAATTTTGTATTTAAAAAGACTAGAGACTAAAGCAAATTTATGGCATACAGAATGGCCTTAGGCAATATTTAGAGCAAAGGAATTGCCATATAGGCCAAGTGCTATATGGGAGGCATATAACATCCTAGTGCTTTGGGAGACAGAGGTAGGAGGATCGCTTGAGGCCAGGAGTTCAAGACCAGTCTGGACAACATAGTGAGATCTCTTTTCTACAAAAAACAAACAAACAAACAACAACAACAACAACAACAACAACAAAACCTTCGGTTAAATTTTAGTTCCACCAACAACAACAACAACAACAACAACAACAAAACCTTCGGTTAAATTTTAGTTCCACCACCAGGTACTACCCTGGTCAAGTTAGTCTTTAACTTCTCGGTGCTCTCATGGAAAAAAAAGTGAGGATTATAACAATGGATGTGAGATAATCTTTATAAAACACTTAGTGAATGGCCTGCTCAAAGTACACATTCAATATATTTTAACTATTACTGAACTCCTAGTTATGACTCAAGTACCTCCATACTGAACAGAAATATATGGGAGTTGTCTGAAAAAGCAATTTTTTTTTTGGAGACAGGTTTTCACTGTCACCAAGGCTGGAGTGGTAGGATCATGGCTCACTGCAGCCTCAACCACTGGGACTCAAGTGATCTCCCATCTCAACTTCCGGAATAGCTGGGACTACAGGCATGCACCACCACGCCTGGCTAATTTTTTGATTTTTTTGTAGAGCCAGGGGTGTTGCTATGTTGTTTAGGCTGGTCTCTAGCTCCTGGGCTCAAGCCATCCTCCTGTCTTGGCCTCCCAAAGTGCTGGAATTACAGGCATGAGCCACCGCACCAGGTCAAGCATAACTTTTATCTGGTTCACACACTGGATTTTTAAACCAAGACTTATAGAATCTGTGTTCATTCTTTATTCTGGTGGGTGATATTTTGCTATATCAGATTAAAAAGCACTCTTTGAAGATTTTTTTTAAAAACCTTCATTCTAAATGCCATTCAGCTGTAGGTAAAAACATGTAATGCTCATAAAAGTGCTAATCAGAGCTAATTATAAGTTTACCACAGAACCAAGACATAAAAGCATGGAGTTTACAGTTTTGGGTAACCATACATCTGGTTCAAAAAATTCACTGAACTTTAGATGTAAGCAAAAATATTTTTTGGATTTAATCTTTTAGGGCATGCAAATCAATATGACTGTCAACCAGTAGTGACTAGAATGTGCCTGAGTTTAACAAAAGTAGAAAAGTACATCTGATTGGAACACCTCCTTAAGTTATACAGATTACTCATGATAACCATTTTTAAACAATTAGTCTCAAAACATTTTTCACCCATCTTCCTCATCATATTAAAATATGATTCAAGAGGGTTATATAATTTCCTTCAGAAGAGGCACCTTCAGACAAACTACATCAAGCAACTGAATAAAGTAATTGTTTAATTCCTTTCCTGCCCTTTATCTTGAATATCTATTTTATTTTGGCTAGTGTCTCCATTTTTCACTTGCTTGACCTTTTTAGTGGGTTTTCTACACAGTTCTGGATTGTTTAATATACATTACTTTAACTCAACAAACTGGGCTAATGCTTTCAGAGAACATTAAGCAATAACACTTAGGCCCTGTTCCTCCCATAATTCCAAAAGATTAGTTGAGATTTTTATACTTCATAAACACTTGACCCCAACACTTATCTGCACTGAGCCTCATGAACTTTTTGTGTGTAGGTTGGAGAATCCATTTAGACAGCACTGAGCAATCTTCTTGACACTATCTTTCACTATGTGCAAGTCAGATTTCACTACCCCTTTCTTCTCCCAGATTACTTTCATAAACATAAAATGAGTTTTGCCTAAGCAGTAACTCTAGGGACTTCTACTGTTTAACCTCTCCTATTTCGATAAGGAATTCACTCCTGCCTTTTGCTTCCTTGCAGATCCCTATCTATAACTAGAGTCCACAGAGTCCTATGATGATGTGTCTCACTCAGAGAGATAACTCTGAGTTTCCTGTGGTGCATTTAGAACTGCCACACCATTGAATATTCTCAAATCACATCATATACATCTTGATTAGAAACACTTGAGAACTGGATAATTTCTCTAGAAAAATTTAAATGCAATCTAGATAGCACCAGAGACAAGGCTACCAACATGAGTTCCTCTCAGTCCCACTTTTCTATTTTTGGAACTTTTAGTTTTATGCGTTTTGTGTTAAGTAGTAGTAAAGTCTTACAGCAAAGGCTATGAGGCCAATATAGAAAATAAAGTAATATGGGCATAATCTCAAAATTTACTTCATAAAGTTCCCAATTTGCTAATTTCATTACTATCATTTGAAAGTACTAATCAAACATTAGAGATAAAGAGAAAAAAAAAAGCCTAAATTTGTCCTAAGAAGAAGAGAACTCGAGTTAAGCCTTTCACTATGCCAAAATGGTGAAATCTAATGCATCACCTGTAAGATAAACAGAAAAAGATTTTTCTTTTCATTAAGGGTTGAAATGTGTTCCTTAACTTGAGGTTGGAATATGGTTTTGGAATTTCAGCCTCACAAATTTTACCTTTGTGAAGAAAATAAAAATTAAAAGAAGAATTGCTAGAAATTACCAACAATATAATAAAGTTAATTCAGTTTCATGACGGAAACATGCTTAAACAGAAACACTAATGCGTATAAGTTTACCATACTGATAGTGCTGAGAATAATTATTACACTAAGATTTTCTATTTTCACAACTTTTTCAGTTCATGCTATCAGCCCCCTCAAGTGACAATCAACTATGACCCCCTTTTTGTAAGCTCCCCAAAGTGCTTAGCCATTGCCTGATACATTGGCTTCTGTCTTGGTATAATCTGACAGGGAATTACACAACATTGACATTAAGTTACCTGGACAACATGCAAATTTTTCTCTTATACCAAACCCATGGAAAGATTTATTAAGAACTGGATACGTCATTTTATAATTTTAATAAGATAAATCTTTTGTGTTATTACTAAGAAGAAGACATTATAAATATGTTTTAGCCAGATTTTTCTAAATATATAAAATATTATCTGATTCAAGTCAAACCTAGGTTTTTTAATAGCTGGTCTTAGTACAAAGGCAACTAAACTTAGCATACGAGAAAGTGAATAGTAAACAAGATGCCTATGAAATAGTCTTGATGGTTTACAAATTCAGACTCTGTATGTTATTTTATTTGCATTGCTAGCTCTATTTACAAACAGCTTCACATTTTAGTTACTTATTTTATAACCTATAACTCCTACAAAATGTTAGGGATATCAGGTTATTCTTCATGTAGCCCTCGTTAGTAAAAGAATGACTATTACAGGACCAAAACAAATACCAGGGTACCAAAAAAAAAAAGGTCTACACATTTTAAGTGATGTTTTTATCTATGTGTTATTTTTTGAAGTTGAATTGAATTACGTTAGCAATGTGCACTATGATGCTGACTCAAAAGATAGCATTAATCAAATGAATGCTAGTGTCACCATGCGACAGCCAGGGCAGTCAAAGAAAATGGTGGAAGCACGGTTGTTGTTCAAGGAGCACAAAACCATTTTGAAGTGGTATTTGACTTAACACCCCTTGACTTCTCCCTATGGAGGACCTTAAAGGATGTGATGTACTACAGAAAAGAGGCTACACTGGTGGTACTTTGGGAAGAAACTGAAACAGCATCCACTTTGGTCAACATTGCTCAAGCAGTAGTTTGCTGTAATCAGAAGTGCCTGGACGCTGAGGGTAACCACTTTGAGCACCCCGTGTAATTGCAGAGGTCAAATATGACTTGTATTCATCTTTGTTATCGGTATATATTGAGTTTTACAATTTTAATATAATTTTGTTGTTTCTTAAAATGTACATTCATTTTTTGGGGTACCCTCAGTATATAAAAATGTTTTCTGCATCATCATGCATGGATAATAAAAATTATAAAACAGACTATGTAAAGTCATGATACATGTTCAAGAAGTGTTGGACAAAATCCATTAATTATTTGTCTAAGCTACTGATATGATGATCTTGGTCACTTATGTACATCTTTGCAAATGTTGCTTTAGTAGACAACTTTATACTGGAAGTTGATAAGGTAGGTTTACCAGTAGGAAGCATAAACTCCTATATTTTTTCAGTTGTGGTAACGGTTTTATAACAAGTGCTTTTCCTTTGTTTCCCTATGACTGACTAGAGGTTCGTTCACAGTGTTGCTAGCTGAAGGCAAGGGCAAAGTCTGGGTCCATGGAACCGTCTAAGGTAACATATTCAAATAGCAACCAGACCTACAATCTTGATCTAGCACAGTTCATTCAATTGAGTTAGGTGCAAATGAAAAAATACATATGTATTTAACACACATATTAGGGTTGGGCTTGGTAGCTCAGCGTATAATCCCAGTACTTTGGGAAGCCGAGGTGAGTGGATTGACTGAGCCCATGGGTTCGAGACTAGCCCATGCAACTTGGGGAGACCTCATCTCTACAAAAAAATCAAAAATTAGCTGGGTGTGGTAGTGCACGCCTGTAGTTCTAGCTACTTGGAAGGCTGAGGCGAAAGGATCGCCGGAGCCCAGCAGGTCGACGCTGGGGTGACCATGAGCATGCCACTGCACTCCAGCCTGGGCGATGGAGTAAGATGCCAACTCAAAAAAAAAAAAAGCCAATTTTTTTTCTGGTTCAATATTTAGAGCCAAGAAAGAAATTTATTAGGATTTAAGCTTGCTATATTTGTATACAGATTAAAATGAGAATATAGATGACTAAATGGAAGTGGGCTTCTGTGGATTTAATTCACTTTGAAAAAAATTTTTTTGAATATTATAGAAACGGAGACTTGCGGTTAGGCTACAGTGCAGTAGCTATTCACAGGCTCGATCATAGCACACTGCAGCCTTGAACTCCTGGCCTCGGGCGATATTAGCAGTACTAACTAGTTACAACTAGATTAGCAATGCTAGCTCTAGTTAGATTTTTCACAAAACTACCATCACTACTAAATCCCACCTCAGGTTCCCCAGTAGCTGGCACTACAGGTATGCCACCATGCCCAGTTCTGTGGATTTAACTGACACACAAAGGAGGACTTACACCATACAGTATTTTCTATAAAAGCAATTTAGATATGAAATGAACTTGGTGGTTTAAAGTGAGCCTTTAAGTATTTTATAACAGATGGTACAGTGATAATCTTAACATCATTTTAGATTAGATCAGATTCTTGAAACTGTCAACACTATCACCATGGACAGGCTATAACATCTTCTCCAAATAATGTCTATTAGAGAATGTGTATTTTCTGTAAAGTATATGTTTACACTATGAAAAATCTGAAGGAAACACATTTAAAAAGTGAAAAGAGATTTATGTAACCATTAGTTTAAGTTTAAAAGAACTTAAAGTGGGTGTGTAGGAGGGAATAAGTTAGGTCTTAACAGAAATTAGGCAATAAGGACTGGAAAAATTACCACGAGAAGTAGTTTTCAATTTTCACATTTATTATACTAAAAACTGAAGGCCTATAACCAGAATTATTTGAGATGGCTGAAAGCAAAACACCCAAGATTATTTAGCAGTCTCATTTTCTAACCCTCTGATCAATTTTGTTAACTCCTAAACATGTTTAGGTTACAGAGTAAATAAGCTGCTTATGATGACGGAAGCAAGGTTTCTCTAGACAGCTACTTTGATATATACCATGAGTATGGACCATTTTTTCAAATTAGAATTTCTACGATCCTACGACTATGTGATGGATGCCAACAGAATACAATACTGGGATCAAACAACTTCTATTCAGCAAATTAAAAAATACCATTCTGCAAAACTCCTGTCGCCTCTGAGTGGATTTCAGAATTATTAGCTGCATATCACGTCAAACTGTAGGAAGCTACCCAGGCGTACACTAACCAAGACACTGTTGCTATGGTGACTAAGCAAATACTGCAAATGGCTACTTTATTAGTGACTCCACGAAACTTTAAATGCTGGAATAATAGATGGGAAATATCTGGCAGTGTGTGTTTGCCAATATGGGCTGGAATTCAGAAAAATTTCTTAAAAGAGAAGGTAATTTTTAATATGCTGTTTGAAAATTAAGGAGAGATTGTTGTGTTAACTAGAGTCAAATCAAGCCAGAAAAAAAAAAATAGAGAAAGAGTGGACAACCTTTCAGTACTGATCAGCTGCTACTGATACCGACCAATATCAGTACCGACCAGCTGCTATGGTCCTGATACTGATAGTAAAAGCCAATGGGACTGTCATTTAGGACTGCAAAGTGGGATAGAAGGATTTCCTATTGACTCACTATTCTACAGATGGGGCTTCTGGCCACATAGTCTTTCTTTCCTTGTCGAGAGGATGAATAGAGGAGTGAGAGGATTTCTGCACATTGTAACTTTGAAGAATTTAGACTTTAAATTCAAGAATGAAAATTGAAGTTGGAATAAAAAAAAAAAAAAAAGAAAATTGAAGTTGGAGATGAACTTCTGTGACACAGTGATAAACGATTAACACTAGAATAAGTCTGATTCTAGTGTTATCTAGCATTCACATACTTCTCCAATCTCATAAAAAAGCTGCAAACTTCAAAAACCCAAACCTAAACACTTTATGTCTTTCTCTCATGAATTTACATAATCACTAAGAACGTTTAGCTGACACTTTACAGGAACAAAGGATATTCTTATACTTTAGTAGAGATTATTGATATTATGGCCTTTAGGATACAATGCCCCCAAATAAAATCCTAACACAAAGTAAAGTGTTATAATTACATGACATGTAGCTAATTATATAATGTATCATTATGAACAATTATAGCATCTCAAGATGGACAAGTATATTAGCAATACTAGCTCTTGGATTTTTCACAAAACCACCATTACTATTTAAAAAGACTGGCAATGTACAAAACTCTCTGACTTCTAGTAAATTCCAGACAATGCTATGCTTGTTTTGTCTTTGCTTTTGTAAGTGTAACTTCAAGTGGAAAAGCCATTGCTTACTAAACACCTTGATTTATGCTCCCAGATTTCTCCTATTAGGTCCTTGTGATTCTGTCCTGTTTATCCAAATGATTTGTGCACACCATCCACAAAATATTCTCCCCCCAACCACTCATCTGTCTGCCTTCCCAGTATTTCCTATCTGAATGGTTTTCTCACCAGCGCTGCTCAAGACATGCACATTAGTATTGGATTCACCTCTCCTACTATAATCAAGCACCCTAACAACACGCAAGTTGCCATTATTAAACTTTTTGCTCTAATTTCTTAGGTATATATTTTGCCTTCCTTGTTAAATTGAAAAGTGGTTGTCTTTTGTGGGGGGGTGGCCTGTATCTTATAAATCAGTCCTTCTTTGTAGAAATCAGAAGTGCCTAATTAGTACTTTGAGTCTCTCTCTTTTTTATTAGAGACAGAGACTCTCTATGTTGCCCAGGCTGGAATGCAGTGGCTATTCATAGGTGTAAACATAGCGTACTACAGCCCTGAACTCATGGGCAAAGTATTCTCCTGTCTTAGTCTCCTGAGTAGCTGGGACTACAAGTATGTGCTGCCATGCCCAGTGTTCTGAGTATTTCTATAATAAAATGTAAGAGATGACAAAAAACATTCCTTGCAGTCACTATATTTATTCTTATGACTAGGTTTCCTTTTGTCAGTAGCTCTCTAACATCCCACCTTCACCATTCCAATGCCTTTCTTACCCCACCTTTTTTCTTCACACTGGATTATAAACAACGTCTCTAATTTCTATCAAATGCATATTTATACTGTCTTTCTCCCAGCCACTTTCTACTCCCAACAAAAGCCTCTATTTTCAAACTGATATCCCATCTTTGACATCTCTCAACAGACTGTCAGTGGCAAATCTCAGAGAGGTAAATAACAGTGTGTAGAAAGAGCCATGGAGAGATAAGTAAGTGACAGAGAAGATGGGGTCGCTGCCAGGAGAAAGAAAATATGACTCTTCTGGGGAGGTGACGGTCTCTCTAGGAGTTTGCTGTGAAAGGGGGTGGAGGGATCATAAGGTGGAACAAAAGGTGGTAAATTCCAGAAATGGCAAGGAAATCTCAGAAGCTGAAGAAGAGTGAGAGGGCAAGAGAGGGAAAAGAAAGAAAGGGAGAGGCAGAAGAGAGGAGGAATAGGCAGAAACAAGACTCTAAGTCAGGCTGAAGACACTCTTGTACACCAAAGTAAGCCATTAGGAATCAGTTGTTAAAATGGGAGAGCTACAGGAAAGGGTTCACTTAACAGTGAGGACTAACTCTGGCAGCAAAAGGAGAAGGAGCCAGGAAAACCAGAGATGGGTGTCAGGGAGAACAATAAACAAAGGATGAAGAGAAGCTGCTTAGTACCAGTGAGCACAGTGAGCAGACACAGGACACTGATTTCAAGAGGTTTCTGGGGGCCTACTATAAGCCTGGCCCAGTGACAGACACTGCCGGAGAAACTAAAAAGAAAAGGCTATATATAACCTAGCGGAGGAGTGGGCAGGACAGACTGGTATCCAAATGAAAGAGTTTCTGGAACTTGCTCACTGTGGATTGCTGGAATTTGGCACCTTTTTTCCTAGCCTTCAGTCCCCTTTTATTGCATGGCAAACTCCTCCCTGGACCATAACCTTCCCAGAAGAATCTCCCCCTGCTTTGCCCCATGTCCCCATGTATTTTACACATCTCTCTACCACTGTTCTCAGTAGAGGATTCAGCATTCCCACAGCCACCAAGAAAGTGAACACACACGGTGCTAAGGAAGGAAAACCAATCTGATGTGTTACACCTGTATTCCATTTAATACACTCAGGGAGTCTATCAACTGTCAGGGACTACATTAACAACTGATCTACACTTCTTTTAAAATCCATTAGCAAAAACTATAAAAAAATCTTCAGTGAAAGCAAATGAAGGCAAGACTATCAGAGAAAAAGCTAATTTAGGCAAAAGTTTTGTGATATTTGTTTATGTAAAAGCAGTTTTAGTGAGGTACAGGTGACATGATACAACTGCAGATACCCAAAGTATACAATGTGATAAGTTTTCACATATGGATATACCTGTGACATTATATGCTGCTTATTTTAGATAAACTGCCCAGCACTACAACCTAGGTTCCTCAGTGCTGAATTTTGCTGTTCCTGCAGAGATATCAATAAACTGAAATGGAATTTTGAAAAAAAAGTTAATGTCTGTCTCTGATCAACAACCTTGGAAATTTTATATTATATTCTTAATTGAGTGATAATTATAGGAATATATAGTTATATAAAACTTGACGATATATCCTTCTACATTTTTTTCTTCTTTTCATTTTTTCTCTTTGTTAAATTTTTGGATCACATCTTTTAAAAAAAAGACTTTATCCTTCTAAATTTTTTTTCCCTTTTAAAAACAAAAATTATTTCAATAGTTTTAGGGGGGACAAAGAGTTTTTGGTTACAGGGATACATTGTATAGTGGTGAAGAAGTTTGGGCTTTAAATGTATTCTCCATCCTCACCTGTGCCCAATATGAGATTTTTTCCCCTCCCTTTACCCTTTTCCCCTCCTTCCCCTTCTGAATCTCCAATGTCTATTATACCATTCTCTGTGCCTCTGAAGATCCTTAATTTAGCTCCTGCTCATAAGTGAAAACATGCAGTGTTTGGTTTTCTGTTCCTATGTTCACTCAGCATGATGTTCTCCAATTCCATCCAAGTTGCTGTAAAAGACATTATTTCATTCTTTTTAATAGCTGAATAGTATTCCATGGCATGCATATACCACATATTCATTATCCGCTGATCAGCTGATGAGCATTTAGGCTGATTCCACATCTTTGCAATTGTAAATTGTGCTGTGATGAAACATGCAGGTACAGATGTCTTTTTAATATAATGATCCTTGTTCCTTTAGGTAGATACCAAGTAGTGGGATTGTTGGACCAAATGGTAGACCTACTTTTAGTTCTTTAAAAATCTTCAGCCGGGCTCGATGGCTCAGCCTATAATCCCGCGCCTCGGGAGGCTGAGGTGAGGGATTGCCTGAGCCCGCAGGTTCAAGACACCCCCTGGGCAACTTGGTGAGACCTCATCTCTACAATAAATAAAAAATTAGCCAGGTGTGGTAGCGCACACCTGTAGTTCCGGCTACTTGGAAAGCTGAGGCGGAAGGATCGCCAGAGCCCAGCAGGTTGAGGCTGTGGTGACCAGGAGCGTGCCACTGCACTCCAGTCTGGGCGGCAGAGCAAGACTCCAACTCAAAAAAAAAAAAAAATCTTCATATCAATTTCCATAGAGGTTGTCCCAATTTATATTCCCACCAACAATGTATAAGCATTTTCTTTTATTCACATCTGAGCAGGCATCTATTATTTTTTTGATTTTTAAATAATGGTCATTCTAACTGGTGTAAGGTGGTATGTCACTGTGGCTTTAATTTGCATTTCCATGATGATTAATGATGTTGAGCATTTTTTCATATGTTTGTTGGCCATTTGTATGTCTTCTTTTGAGAGATGCCTGTTCATGTCATCTGTCCATTTTTTGTTGTTGTTGTTTTTGAGTTGGAGTCTCACTCTGTCGCCCAGGCTGGGGTGCAGTGGCACACTCATGGCCACCCCAGCTGGGCTCCAGCAATCCTTCCACCTCAGCCTTCCAAGGAGCTGGAACTGCAGGTGTGCACTACCACACCTGGCTAATTTGTCCACTTTTTAATGGGAACATTTGCTTTTTTTCCTGCTGATTTGTTTGAGTTCTTTGTAAATTCTAAATAACAGTCCTTTGTCAGATGTGTAGTTTGCAAATATCTCCCCCCATTCTATAGGCTCCCTATTTACTCTGCTGATTATTTCTTTTCCTATGCAGAAGACTTTTAGTTTATGCAGAAGACCTTTTGCATTTGTCTATGGGGTTTTAGCCATAAATTCTTTGCCTAGGCCAATATTCAGAAGAGTTTTTCATAGGTTTTCTTCAGGATTTTTATGGTTTCAGGTCTGACATTTAAGTCTTTCATTCATCTTGAGCTAATTTTTATATATGCTGAGAAACAGGTATCAAGTTTCATTTTTCTGCATGTAGCTACCCAATTTTCCCAGCACCAATAATTGAATAGGGTGTCCTTTTCCCAGTATGTTCCTGTCTGCCTTGTAGAAGATCAGCTAGATGTTCTGTAATTGGTTTATTTCTGGATTCTCTGTTCTGTTCCACTGGTCTATGTGTCTGTTCTTGCATTAGTACTATGCTGTTTTGGTGACTATAGCCTTGTAGTATAATTTCAAGTCAGGTAATGTGATACCTCCAGCTTTGTTCTTTTTGCTTAGGATTACTTTGGCTATTCTGGCTCTTTTTTGGTTCCACAAGAATTTTAGGGTTGTTTTTCCTAATTCTGTAAGAAAAATGACATTGGTAGTATGATAGAGATTGAGGTGAATCCATAAATTACTTTGGGTACTATGGTCATTTTAACAATGTTGATTCTTCCAAACCATGCGTGGAATGTTTTTCCATTTGTTTGTGTCCGCTTTGAATTCCTTCATAAGTGTTTTGTAGTTTTTCTTGTAGAGATCTTTCACCTCCTTGGTTACATATATTCCTAGGTATTTCAGTTTTCTGAGTTCCTGATTTGGTTCTCAGCTTGGTTGCTATTAGGGTATAGGAGTGCTACTGATTTGCATGTGTTGATTTTGTATCCTAAGACTTTACTGAATTTATTTATCAAGTCTAGGAGTCTTTTGGAGGAACCTTTAGGACTCTCGAGGTATAAGATCATACTGTTGGCATGCAGATGATTTAGATACCCTTTACTTCTTTCTCTTGCCTTACTGTCTAGCTAAGACTTCCAGTACTATGTTGAATAGGATATCCTTTAAAATGTCACATACTAATAAAATACATTTAAAATGTCAATATACATTTCTAGACAATATAATTATACAGCTTAAAAAAAGAGAAACTACTGAAAAATGACAGACTTGAAATACAAATATCTAAGAGTAACTTCCCTATATTCCAGCTATATATTTTTTAAAGAAAACACATTTACAGTAAATGCATACACACACACACACACACACATGCACATACACACACAGAGACAACCTTTATCAGAAATGTTCAACCCTCTATGAAGAAAACTATACATTTTAACTGAAAGATATAAAAGAAAGTTTGAATAAATATAGATAACTGTGCTTCTGAATGGAAAGATTGAATAGAGATAAATGTGCTTCTGAATGGGACGATGAAATATTTTAAGAAGCTAATTCTTCCCAAATAAGTTTATAGGTTTAAAACAAAAAGTTTTTACTGGAGACCTCTGAACTTGGAAAGATTTGTTCTAAAATTGACATGGGCCTGGGTGTGGTGGTTCAAGCCTGTAATTCCATCACTTTGGGAAGCTGAGGCAGGAGGATCTCTTGAGCCCAGCAATTTGAGACCAGCCTAGGCAACATAGCAAGACCTCGTCTTTACAAAACAAAATCAATTAATCAATCAAAATAACACGGAAAATCAAACAGATAAGAATAATCAAGAAAAAAAGAACGGGCATCATTCTAGGCATTAAAATACATTAAACTATAATAATTAAAATCGTATGTTTCTGATATAAGACTAGAATAATAGAGTCGAAAGGATTACTTTGGAACAAACTCTGTGATATGTAAGAATGAAACTTGCTATCACAAACCTCTGAAGAATGGGAGAATTATTCACATAAAGTGGAGGAAAAGCCCCACTCTAGGGAGTATATATACTGATGAAGAAAGGTATCAAAAAGAAAAAAAAGCTTAATATACAGCTATAGCAAAGTAATCACCAATATTATGCCAACAACATGATATATACTCTCAAAATTATTTTTGGTTAGGTAATATAGTCACACGGCACAGAACTTATAAGGTACAGAAGTATACACCTGATTAAAAATAAATCTCCCATCCCAGGTCCACTCCTTGGAGGCAATATTATTTCTGGAGCATATTTCAAGATACCTTCTATGATTTTTCTTTCTGATATAATCACCATTTATTTTATGATCATTCCCATTAAAGGAAAAAAACAGGTGTATTTTTCCTAATTCCAAGAGAATCTGACAATTCCTTCATACCTGTAAGTACAATAAGACCGGTTATAACATTGATGAGGAAAATAAAATTGAACTTCCTGTAACAAACAATGAGGAAATAACATTTCTTAAAACAATAAGTAAAACAGGCACCACTGTCTCAAAATTAAGGCTTATAAGACAATAAACCATATAGTAAAAAAAAAATCAAGATGTAGTTGGAAAACTTCTTAAATGCATTTCCAGATATGTCCTATGACATTTCTTTTTTTTTGAGTTGGAGTCTCACTCTTGTCGCCCAGGCTGGAGTACAGTGGCACACTCACAGCCACTGCAGCCTCAACCTGCTGGGCTTAGGTGATCCTTCCACCTCAGCCTTCCAAGTAGCTGGAACTACAGACGTACGCCTGGCTAGTTTTTGTGATTATTTGTAGCAATGAGGCCTCACCCAGGCTGGTCTCAAACCCCTGGGCTCAGGCAATCTTCTCACCTCGGCCTCCCAAAGTGCTGGGATTATAGGCTGAGCCCCCGCGCATAGCTGACATTTCATTTTTAAAGAAGTCCTTGGGTGTAAATGTTCTGCCCTTGCTGTAGCTCTCTAATCACTTTTATATTTGGGAGACAGCTTGTCATAGGCCATTGTTATTCTTAAAGGAAAGATTGATTGGTGGTGGGGTATTTAAGAAGATTTAAAGTCAACCAAAGTTTTTTCTCAATATGAAGGTAATGAGTAAAAACATAAGCCCGTGATTTTAAAAAATAGATTTCTCAGGTAGTTTAAATTACAACTAAAACAGCAATCAGGTTAAATATAGCATTATATTGTTCTTGTCCATATATCAACTGAAAGCTGTACCTCCTTGTTAAGAATTCTTTATCTAGGCCGGGCACAGTGGTTCATGCCTATAATCCCAGCACTTTAGGAGGCCGAGGTGAGAGGATTGCCTGAGCCCAACTTGGTGGGACCTCATCTCTACAATAAATAAAAATATTAGTCGGGCATGGTGGCGCGTGCCTGTAGTTCCAGCTACTTGGAAGGCTGAGGTGGAAGGATCGCCTGGGCCCAGCAGGTCAAGGCTGTGGTGACCGGGAGTGTGCCACTGCCCTCCAGCCTGGGTGACAGAGTGAGACTCCAACTCAAAAAAAAAAAAAAAAAAAAAAGAATTCTTTATCTGCCAGTATGGTTCTAAGGACCACCTATATCAGAAGAATCAGGTTGTCTGTCAACAATGCATATTTCTAGTTCCAGCTCAGACCTACTGAGTAAAAAACTCAGGGGGCTGGCCCATAGAATCTGCATTTTTAACAAAGGCTCCAGCTGATCTGTATACACACACAGAAGTGTGAGAATGACTGGGTACTACGTAAGCCCCATGAACACAGAAATCCTCTTTTTCTTATTCCTTGCAGGCACAGTGCCTTACACAATGCTTGACAAAGTTGTCCCACAATATACATTTGAGGTCTAATGAATGTACACTGGGATTGACTGCAGAATATCTTGATATGTTGTCAAAACCCAACTAATTTTGAAACTGCATGCTTCACCCTTAATAGAAGATATGAATAAAGAGCAGGGAAAAAAGCTTTGGGAACCAACAGCTAAATGGAGTTCATTTATTTGCATAATTCGGTTTCACGGCAAAGCACTTGGAAAGATCTCAGGGAATTTAATTAGCAATACTTTATTACATATCTCAGTTTCAGATAAATGGCACAAGGGTTTCACATTAACAACAAAGACCAAGTGACCCAAAGGAAGGGTTCTAAAATGAGACATTCTACATATTTTCCAATTTGTGATTTATTAAATACAATGACATCTGTCCTAACCAGAATAATGAAAGATGCAATAAATAAATAAATAAAAATGTTAAAAAAAAAAAAAAAAAAGCTCAGAAACCAAAACGGATGTCACAAGGCCAAACATGACACTCTGGGCACTTGACTCATAGGCGAGCCCATCAGACCTTCACTAGGAGTCTATTCAGCCTTCTTTTACACACACTATTCATTCTAATGGAATTTAAAAACTGGATTCCTAGCTCACAGGAAATTAAAAGCACTAAATCAGAGGGAAGAGAGGAGCTGCAACAGACAGTAACACAATCAACATGACAAAGTGATAGCTGGTAAGAGGGAACTGAAGAACTACATAAAACAAACAAAAGAACTTACAAAGCATAATACTCTGGGGTTACCTTGTGATGGGGTAAATAACCCTAATCTTCTTGACAGTACCTGAAGGTATCTGTCACATAATTTAAAAAATAGGTGTTCATATGAAAAACTAAGTTAAAGAAAAGTTTAAAATATGTTCGCAATAAACTGTATATAAGATATAGTTACAGGAATAAAAGATGCTCAATCATTAAAGCTAACTTTTAAAAAAAATTTTAAGTTACAAACTTTTAAATCTTTCTTTCGGGTCAGAGATTCACTCTATTGCCCAGGCTGGCTGGAGTCTAGTGGCATGATCATGGCTCACCACTGCCTCGACCTCCTGGAGTCAGGTGATCCTTCCATCTGAGTCTCATAAGCAGCTAAGACTATAGGCGCATACCACCATGCCAGATTAATTTTTTGATTTTCTGTGGAGATGAGGTCTCACTATTTTGCCTAGGCTGGTCTTGAACTCCTGGGCTCAAACAATCCTCTCACCTTAGCCTCCCAAAGTGCCACAGTTATAGGAGTGAGACACTGTACCAGCTACTTACAAACTTTTAAAAGCTGTTTGATAACAACTATTTGGAAAACGCAACTATTAGAAACAACTTATTTCTCTAGAGTTCCAGAAAGGAAAAAGGTATTAATGTACCAAACCAACAGAGATAATTTTCAAACAAAATATTCTTAAAAAGAATTTCAGTTATTTTTTTTGTTAACATGGTTAAAAATAGTTCTTCCTAGTTTATATATTCAAAGGACTATGTAACATATACACCGCCATTTATTCACCATTTAGAGCTCACATGGGGATTATTTCTAGAAAAGTTAAGGTACTATATTCTATGAATTACTTCCATCTTGAAGGATTATGTTTTATAAAACCTACCTAAAGTTTTGTATTATTAAAAAAAAGTGCTACTGAAATGCACTAATGATGACACAAATAGAAGTATAAACTGCTAGTAATTTAATGAGCTATAATAAAATGCCATATGGCATTCAATGTAATTATGTAATAAGAAGTGAAAATTCTGTGAACAATACCATTTGGCCATCATTACACCCACCCCCTCTAAAATTGGTGTGAGCACCAGACAGGACTGGTAAACAACAGATTTGTAAATTAATTTTTTCTTGTTCAGGTTAGCCTCATAAGAGGTGTATGTATAAGTTTCTTCTATACAACTGCATCATTTTAGACTAGATAATCAAGTCTTAAAAGCTAAAAGATACAGCCATAGTTCATGAAACTGATTTAGGAATTATCTTTTTGAAACTACACAGAATGTTGCATATCAAAGAACAAATTATCTGCAGTGAGCAACTCAAGGGCAGGAAAAAAAAGTCTTAGTCATCTTTTCATCCCTGTGCATCTGGTACATAATGAATGTTCAAGGTTTATTGAATGGGTTTACATAAATCTGCGATGTTTGGGTTGTAAAACCTTTGGCATTATGGTACCCACAACATTGACTCTGCAGGAAAACTCCACTCATCCTATAGTCTTAACCTTAGTTTTAACAGGCAATAACATCTTTAATTCCTTATCTAAGCTATGCTACATATATGTATCATATGAATGTGCCCTGGTATCTCACACTGAAGACATTTTAAAGAAAAAGAATGTTTTTCACTGAGATCCTAAAATTAACTTTGGGATAAAGTTAATAAAATTTTATGAGACCTCAACAAATAAAAAATTTAACAAAGGAAAAAGCTGTTAACTTCTAATAAGACTCCCAAATAAAAGAGGCTAAAAAGATTATGACAAGCATTCATTCATGCAACAAATATTTGTTGAGCACTGTCAAGTGCCAGGCAATATGCTAGGTAGTGGGAATACAGTCAGTAAGTCATAATTAATTGACAGAGTCACACAGTGCTAAGTGTTAAGAATACAATGAACCTAGATCATGGCACAGCAAGTAACTAGGTGGTGGGGAGGAGGAGGAGGAGGAGGAGGGGATACTATTTCTGTTAGGAGAGGCCAGAAAAGGCCCATCTGAGGATACCATATAGACTGAGGACAGCATGGTGGAAAGGAGATCTGATGAAAGACTATGTGGCCACTTTGGCTGCTGCCTAGTGAATGAAAAAGAAGTGTGGTGGAAAATGAGATGAAAAAGCTTCAGGAGCAGGTAAGAGTTTCAAAGACCAGACCATAAAGGATTTGTACATTTTATTTTGACTGCACTAAGCAGGGAAGTGGAGCGATCAGATCTACAGTAATGACTAATCTGTGAAGAATGGTCTACGGGGAAGGAGGGAGTCACTACTTCACAGGATACTGCAGTAGCAGAGGCAGGTCCAGTTTCATGAACAGGAGCCCTGGGCAGTCACACTGGGCCTTCATTTAAAGGCCTCTGTGCTTGATTTAATGTACCACTGTCACTGTTTTGAAATTCTTTATAATTTGGGAATAAGGGGCCCTGTATTTTCATTTTGCACTGGGTCCTGCAAATATGCAGTCAGTCCTAAATATATATTGAGGGGCAAAAATGGCAGCTTAGACTACTGTAGCAGGATTCAGAGTGTACTGTGTTGGAACAGCTGTCAGGACTTGATGATGGACTAGATCTGTCTTATCAAGGAAAGAGAAGTCATGGATAACTCTGGTTTTTTTACCTGAGCAACAGAGTGGAAATGGGGAGAACACTGCATTAAAGGTGGAAGGGTGAGTAACAACCAAGAAATCCATTTTAGATGCCCAAAAGACATCCAAGTAAAGTTATCAAGGGAAATGTAGATATAAGTATAAAGCTTAGGAGAGAGGTCTAAAGAGGAATTCTAGAGTTCCTCTCTCTCTCTCTCTTTACACACACACACACACATACACACACACACACACACTTCTTAAGCGTATGGGATCACTTACCAAGATAATATAGGGGGCAAAGAGTTCAGGAGATAAGCAGGAATCTACAAAGACTAAGGTCAATATCCAAAGAAAGAGAGGATGCCAAGGACAGAGCCCTTAAGGAGCCCTAGGAACTCCCTCAGAGAACAATACACTCAGTGGGTGACTCTTACTAGATCAAGTCTAGCCTGTCCCGTCTGAGAGTAAAATACTCTACCATCAGCCAGGCAGTTTTATGTAGACCTTTATCTATCCACTTCTGTTTTAGCAGGATGATCTATACTAAGTTCCCTAAAATACTCCATTGCTTTATTCCTGATTATGCTGTGCCATTCCTACCTGGAGTTCTTCTCTCCTCCCTTTATCTATTCAAAATCTACCAACTCCCTTCTCTGACCTCATCATATCAGTATTTTCTGAAATCTAGTACTGCCTACACCAACCTCTCACATAGAATAAAGTAATATGCTAAATTAATAATTACATTAAATTAGTTTCCAAAAAAGATAAACGCTGATTGTCCTTTAATGTTATACTACTTAGTATATATTAGATGCTCAGTAAGTATCTGTTAAACAAATGAGTAATAAATGGCATTTTGAAGCTATGAAATATAAGCAAGTAATTGAAGTAGATAAATCAACTTGGCATGTGATAGCTTTAAAAGGCATGACTAATTTTGATCAAACTCTGGGCAGCCTGCAAGACACAAAGGCATACCCAAATCACATACCTTTCACGCCTCCCTTTACACAACAAATACTTACCATGCGCCTACTAGGTGCCAGGCACCCTTCTGTTCATCAGAGTCACGCCTGTAAATGAATCAGCTAAAGAGCCTTGCCTTTGTGAAGCCACACTCTAGTGCATCAGCATGTTTTGTTTCGTATAATCTTAGTAACCCACATCATCCTTTCCCACTTTTCCAACTTGTGTACTATTTCACAGCTTGAAAAGTTTCTGCCTGAACATTATTAATCCCTTCCTTTGGGTTTTCCTCAAATATATAACACATTATAAGAAAAGGACTTCAGTCATTCTGAGGCTTTCAAGGTATAAAAAAAATTGTGTATTAGGATATGACAACTGTAATATCTGGGGTACATTAGAGAAGCAGATCTTCAAAATGGTACAACAACTGGTTCATCAAAACTACCCAGAACATTACAGATTTCACATAAACTTCCCCAAAGTAAAATAATCCATTCCACAGACACATAAAATGATTCAATGTTCTACCTCTCTCCTGCAGATATAGAGCTTAGAAATTCAATTAAATTAGGCTATCAAAGTTGGTTTTAAAACTTTAAAATCATAAATCAGATAAAATTCCAAGTTGAAACAATGAAACAGTTATATATCTTATATAAATCCTATAAATGTTATATAGATTTTATAATGTAACAGAACCACGGTACTAACAATGTTAGTTTAAGTTGTGGGGTTTTCAAGCAAAGGTCATCTAATATAAGAGAGAAAAGAATGCAAGCTTCCTTCTCTTTTCCTGCTGACGAGTCAGACAACCTTTTGAAACTGTTAAGGCCAGAAGCGACAGCCTGTCATCGAATTTCCTTGTAATCAAGCAGATCTGGGTTCAAATTCCAGCTTTGCTATTTTACAAATTGTGACCTTAGGCAAATCGCTTAACTTTTATATGACTCAATTGTTTCATTTGTGAAAAAAAAAGATACTTGCTAAAAAAAAAAAAAATCAAATTCATGTAGTATATAGCCATTTAAAAGTGAAGGACCCACCATGCAGGCTTAAGCATCCTGCCCAAAAGTCATTTCCACTAAGCAGTATTTTTTCTTTTGTTAAACAAACATCTCTTTCTCTACTTATAAACTCAAAAATTCCTCTAATAATCCAAGTTTTCTCTGCAATACATCCATGGCAATTGCATTAGAGTCTCAAGCGAGACAGTGTGTAACATATTTATGTCACTCGAGTGACAAACTAAGAATATTTAAATCCAGATCACCCCAAGTTTAAATTAGTCCCTCCTAATAGTAAGCTAAAGGCTTGATTAACAGCATTTAACCATCCCAGTCCATCCCAGACCATTTAGCAGTGCACTGATTGAATGTACTAAATGGGACCCTCTTTTTCTAACAAAGCAACATGTAGTATTTTTCCTTAATCTTCAAATGCTTCAGAAATTCACAGACCAAGGGTTGAAAATTTCAGTGCCTGCAGGAACTGGGCAAGTTTATTTAAAATTATTAAATTTTAAGTAATCTGGTAAGAAACACATTGGTCTGCAGCAAACTGGAAGAGTGCAGCACCTTTCAAGGCTTGCCCATTTTGTAGTGCACAATGGCACTGTGTTTATTAAAGAAACACATTCACATCAGAGACAGCAAAGATTCAGATTATTGTGTCAATCTTCTGACAGATGGCAATAACTTTTTGTTTAACCAAATCTGCAAATTACCACACTTTTCTGAAGATAAAAATGAAAACACTCAAAAAGGAGCACCTTTTTCTAATATGTGCTAAGGTACCACATGGACTCATCAGTGGCAGGCCTGGTCCCGCTTGAGGGAATTTTGCCACTTCTTTGGCAGTCAGTTTTTCACTCCTCAGAACAGGTCCCCGGCTGGGCTCAGTGGCTCAGCCTGTAATCCCAGCACTTTGGGAGGCTGAGGCAAGTGGATTGCCTGAGCCCGCAGGCTCGAGACCCACCTGGGCAACTTGGCGAGACCTCATCCCTACAATAAATCAAAAATTAGCCGGGTGTGGTAGCGTTCGCCTGTAGTTCCAGCTACTTGGAAGGCTGTGGCGGAAGGATCCCAGGTCGAGGCTGCAGTGGTCAGGAGTGTGCCACTGCACTCTCCAGTCTGGGCGACAGAGTGAGACTCCAACTCAAAAAAAAAACCCAAAAAACAGATCCCCAATAAGTGCAGCTAGGCTGGATCTGCCCATTCAGCACAGGAAGCAGAGATGGTTGTCCTGATGACGAACCATCCAGCAAACTAAAACAATTACTTAATTTTGTGTTTGGGGCCAACCTATAAACAGTATAACTTCAATGACTTCTCTTCGTTTCTCCTGAAAAATAATCTACCTACTCAAATTTCTTGAACAGGTAATCTAATGGCTTTTATTTCACATTTCATAATAAAAGGTTTAAAATCACATGCCCAATTTGACTTATGCCCATTCATTCTTAAAAGGTATTTGGCATTGACAGACTAGAAAGGATCAGAACAAGATAAAAAGTAGACACCTAAAGACAGACATTGCTAAGAGTAAGAGTGAAAAAGGGAGATGCCTGGATAATAAAGATGAACGCTCCATACTTCACAGTGTGCCTAAGGTTCAACCTTGTGATTTTCAACTGTGAATGAACAAAGAGAAATTGTGTACTCAGGTTATTTTTATCCTGTAAAGCTGTAAGGCTTTGTAGAATCACCACATGCCAATACTGCTTCTTAGGACTTACAGTTTGAATCTTAAACATAGCTAAGTACTTTTTTTTTAAAGTATCAATTCTGGAGATTCATTAATAAAGGTATAACTATAAATCCTTAAATTTAAAATGCTCATCTTTGGTCAGTTACTCTACCAGTGTTTACTGAACATAAAGCTGTTAGAACAAAGATTAACAAGATATAGTTCCTGACCTCAAGGAGCTTACAATCTAGCAGAGACATCTACAAAAGAAGTAAAAGTAAAATAAAAAGCAAAATGTGATTAATGGTTTATTAGACGAAGTGAAGCAGAAGCTTGGTAGAGATGGTGCCTATCCTGTGTGGAGAGAAATGGTTGGGGAGATTTGACATTTGAGCTGAATCTTAAAGGATGAATAGAAGTTTGTGGCAAGCAGAAAAGCAACAAAGAGCATTGTACACAGCGGGACAGGAAAGCATGTGATGCATTGGGGAAGAGTGAAAATGGCTGGTCTTGACATAGTGCACAATTGAGTTGGAATGACAGCAAATAAAAAGGCGAGACCCCTGAAAAATTTCCTGTTCTATAGCCTTTCAAAACAACTTTGATTAAGAAAGACAGCCCCACATTTTAAAAATCACACATTTAGATATCTCAGGAGAGTCATCAGTTGAAGAACTTAAGAGAGCAGGCAGAAGAGGTGGGGAATTCCAAAGAGATGAAAGATGTTTAAGTGAGACAATATTCAGTCACCAAAAAAACTCCTCCCTCTTCCTACCTTAAGGCGAAAATATCAGCTCACAAGAAGGAAATAAAACAAAACATAAAACCTTATTTGTTGTTTACATATGCCAGTGTTTACATATCTCCCCCAATAGCTTTTGCAACCATTTGGAAATCCTTATTTCATCACAACAGTAAATCTTCAGGGACAGTCTCCAGCTCAAGGGCTGTGGGAGAGACAGCTGCTATGGTTGTCTCCATCATGGCAACTGAAAGAGGGCGATCTCTACCCTTGCATCTCCTTAAGGAATCTTTGAAACAGACAGCATTTCCTCTGAGGACCTGTTTTAGTCTTTTAAATAATTCTGGGTAAAACATCTGGCTTAGCTTTCTGTGGAAGCTGTAGTCCACTGTTATTTTTATACTTTTATTGCATAATATATTTTGTATGATCAATTACTGCATTTTAATGGAGACAGCCTGCTTCTTTAACATAATCCTTTATTTTCAAGTAGGTAATTATAAAAGAGCAGCTCAAGAGGAGCTGTGAGAACTTGCAAGAACAAGTGCAGACTTATGGCAGAGACAGCTAGTTGCCTTCTTTACTTGAGTTAGTTCTTCAGAAGGACTTGTTTTCTGGACTTGAAAGATATCTTTTGATTAAAAAAGACTTACAGCACTACATGTAAAAAATTATGCACTTGGGTAATTCAGAGGAGTCACCAAAGTAGATGATGGCAAGGAGAGGGCAAGACTATTTCCAAAACAACTTGGGAAAATTTCAGGATCATTGCCTTTTACACTTTTCAGAAAAAATTGTAAACATCCAATAAGAGAATTATACGCTAAAAAGCCATGCGTTTCTGACATATACATACAGTTGAAGGTAGCCACATCAAGGAATCCTTGAAGACAAAAAAACAGAGTAGATGAGATTATGAAGAGAATTAACTCAGTTCTCTGAGTATGAATGTAGTTCCAGCTACTTGGAAGGCTGAGGCAGAAGGATCACAGGAGCCCAGCAGGTTGAGGCTGCAGTGGTCTGAGCAACAGAGTGAGACTCCAACTCAAAAAAAAAAATAAAAGCAAAAAAACTTTCTTGTGTGTAAGTCTCTTACATCATGAGAAATAAGACAAATTGGATGGAGTTGGGAATATCTCTAGCAGTTTTCAGGACAGGTGTTCTTACCCAGGTTATTGTCATAAGACTAACAATTAACATTTCTTGAGTACATACTCTTGTACCAGACACTCTGCAATAATAGAGTATTATTTTATTTAATCTTTATCAAAACACTGAGATAAATGTTATTATCCCAGAAAAGGAAACAAAGGCACGAAAGGTCATGTACTTTGCCCAGGATCATATAGCCAGCAAATGGAACTCCAGAGCTCAACCCCTTAACTATCTGACCCTACTAACAAGGGATCTTTGTAGATCCAGAACCACTTTCGAATAAAAGTATTGATTCTCTGTAGAGATAAAATGGTCCTTCCTCAAGGAAAGAAATCACAGGTGCCACTGTCTCTGATGAATTCTTCCCATCTCTAAGAGACTTTCTGGCAGAACAGGTTTTGCTGTGGCTCTTATGACTGCCCCCCTAGCATCCACTCCACCTCCTTCCTATTAGTAGCAGCTTTGGAGGGAACCTACTACTCCCACCTACACATTTCAGGTGGGCTCCAATCAGTACATGTAATCCATTTTCACTGACAAAATTATTGGTTTAGGGATGGAATCAGAACCCAGGAAAATAAAAACTTCTGAAACAAGTATTTTTATATGAGTTGGTGACATATACAGAAATTAAAAAGCCACATAATTTCCTACTCCTATGACTTTTCTATAAGAAAACATGGTAGGATGATAATCTTATACTTATGTTCCTTTATACTTACCAAAGTACAACGTGAATTATAAATAGGGTGGGAGCCGGGTGCAGTGGCTCATGCCTGTAATCCCAGAATTTTGAGAGATGGAGGCAAGAGGACCACCTGAGCCCAGGAGTTTGAGACCAGCCTGGGCAACTTCAAGAGACCTCATCTCTACAATTAAAAAAAAAAAAAATTAGCCAGGCATGATAGAGCATGCCTGTAGTTTCAGCTACTTGGCAAGCTGAGGTGGAAGATTGCCTGAACCCAGCAGGTCGGGGCTATGCCACTGCACTCCAGTCTGGACGAAAGAGTGAGACTCTGATTCAAAAAAATAAAAAATAAAAAGGGTGGTCATATAATTTATTATTCAACGATTAACCAAAAACTCAAGAGGCTGAAATAAAAGTTATACTTAAAACAACCCAAATTAAATCAATTTTGAATTAGTACATCAGATATAACCTGATGCTAAATATATTTACATTTACCAATTCAAAACAAATTTTCTCCTTAAAAAAACTCAGATCGATCTAAATTAATATCAAATAAAGAGAAAGTAATAGATGTAGTAGAACATTTTCTTCCCCTCCCTATGAAGAGTCAGGGTGTTACAATTTTAAGACCGGCAAACAAAGTTACCGGGGGGTTTTTTTTGTGGCTAACTGGATTCTTGCAGGATTTTTAAATTATGTGATGGGATCTAATGAAACAAAAATACAGCAGAATCATTTTTTTCTTGGCCTGAATTGAATTGACTGAATGGCTTACATATTTCTTGGGTTTACTGTATGTATTTAATTTCCATCTTTATCTAGATGAATAATAGAATCTTATTAACTTACATTTGATCAACATGGAGGTTATAATCCCATGATATCTGGCTAATATTTCAGTCAAAATTTAACAGCAGGGCTTTTGTATACATAAGTTTGAAGGTTAAGAAAGAGGTCTGGACTGGAGCTTCTGACTTCCTCTCAAACAAATTTTGCATTCCAGGCTTATAGAACCACATCCTTCCTCGTGTCAAAAGCCTCAAAAGCTTCCTCATGTCTTTGTATCTGCATGTCTGTTTTGAATGTTTTTACCCCTGTCTTTTTTCACTTGGTCAAAAAAAAAAAAAAAAAAAAGCTCAGTCTTCAAGACTTATGTCATCTACCATTCTGCTTCAAGAAATTCACACGAGCCTCCTGAACCACCTGTTTCTTTCTGTAAGTCACTTAAGTACAGACTAAAATATGATCATGCATTGCTTAATGATGAGGATATGTTCTGACAAATGCGCTGTTTGATGATTTTACTGTTGTACAAACATTATAGAATGTACTAGGTCTAGAGGGTATAGACTACTATACACCTTGGGCTAATGCTATATAGCCTATTGGTCCTAGGCCAAAACCTGGGCAGCATATTATTGTATACTGCAGGCAACAATAACACAAAGGTAACTATTTGCGTATCTAAACACAGAAAAGGTACAGTAAAAATACAGTATTGTAATCTTATAGGACCACCAAAATGACCTTCACAGTGCATGACTCTATATAATGGTTGGTCTTTCAGCACACTTGAAAGGCTAAACAATTTTCACTTCTTTTTTTGGTAATGAAAAAGCAGCCATTTTATAAACACAGCAGGTGATTTGCCTGATCTCATCATCAGAAATCTTTAGAAACCTTTTCAAGAAAATTCAGGCTATGGAAAAATATCTTGGCAAGCTGCTCCATAACATACTTTGCATTTTTCTATTTCAGTAGTTATCTAAAGAAGATAAATCTTCAAAAAGACTTGTATTATATAATAAACCTCACAGACTAAAAACAAAGAAAGAAACATATTTTGCCTATTGTCCAAAGCTACTTTTTATTATAAAAAATTTTCATTTTGATTGTCATCCTTTTACTTGCCCTGGGGAGGCATTTAAATTAGAGGAATTATTGGACAAGAAAACCAGTTTGTGTCATTCTCAGGAGATACAGTCTAATCCAACTGATAAAAGGGGAAAGATTTTAAAGGTGTGAAAGTTAAGATGATCCAGCTCAACTGGCATCTTTCATAGATGAAAACACGCGTATCCAAGAGGCTTCTACTACTACTTAAACAATGTGTTCTCAACTACCAGTTCAGAATAGCTACAATCTACTAAAATGAAAGTTCTTTGAGGAGATTTTTGTTTGTTTTATTTAGTGCTATATCTCTAGGTCCTAAGAAGCACCTGGCTGGTAGTAAGTGCTGAATGAATGAACAATCAAACATCATTCTAGATCACGTGGGGCTAAAATACATCACCAACAAACTATGAAAAAGGTCTAATATATGTCTTCAGGGCTTACAAAATTGCTGACTCACTGGGCATGGTGGCTCAATCTGTAATCCCAGCACTCTGGGAGGCTGAGGTGGGAGGATTACCTAAGCCCAGCAGGTTGAGGCTGCGGTGGCCATGAGCATGCCACTGCACTCCAGCCCGGGTGACAGAGTGAGACAAATGAAACATGGCTTTTGCCCACTAGGAGCACACAGTTGAGTACAGCCCTCCCCAAACGTTCTATGGCATATAGTATTAAAAAGTATAGGTGTGAATAGCTTGACTTAGTCCTAAATTCCACAAAGTATGCACATA
>CAUYQG010117992.1:0-21261 GCA_963574415.1 Tarsius wallacei
GCCTTCCGAGTAGCTGGAACTACAGGCGCGCGCTACCACGCCCGGCTAATTTTTTGATTTATTGTAGAGATGAGGTCTCGCCAAGTTGCCCAGGTGGGTCTAGAACCCGCGGGCTCAAGCAATCCACTCACCTCAGCCTCCCAAAGGCGCGGGATTACAGGCTGAGCCACCGAGCCTGGCTGTCACTGACTTTCAAAGCTACTCCTGAGAAGGCTGCAGTGAAGCTGCCATACATTTTTGGCTTGCATTATGTCCACTTCCTAAACCAGCCCACCACATTTGAGGTTTCTTTCCCTCCTCCATCAATTGGCCTTAAGAGATCCTCATATAGAGTGAAGGATGAGCTAAGGGAGATGTGCTGGTGCACTGGTAAATAATATGGAAGATGGGACTACCTGCTCATGTGGCTTTTTTTGTGGCTTCCAGTACTGCTTGTGTTCTTTTTTCTCCTTCTAGACTCTATCTTACAATGGAGTGCTGCATAATCCTGGTCTCTGGATGTCTCACAGTCAGGCACTTAGTCTCCACAGGGCTTTGGTAATTTATCAGGAGTTGTTTTTCAAAAGGCACATAAATTACTGCTACAAATGGCAATGCTTTGATCCCAGAACCTATGTTGTGATTCTATCACTGGCACTTGCCATCACTGCCATGCAGTGTCTGTCCTCATCACTGGTATTAGATACCATTGTGTCTGCTGGGTCACATGGTCCAAGCAGCAGGGCTTGGTGCACTGCAACCAATGTCTCTTACACAGACCTTTTCTGCTCTATGTCCCACTCAGAGCAGGATACCTTTCACTTTGCCTGGGATATGGGCCAGAGCGGTATTCCTGGATGGGAGGCACGTTGCATCAGAATCTAAAGAGGTTTACCAAGTGCTGTCCTTCTCTTTGCATGGTGTGAGTTGCAATATGGAATAATTTATCCCCACTGTGAAAGAGATGTCCTGGAACTTCCCACACCACATGATCTCTAAATATTATATTGGTGTGGCAGACTCCTGAATCTTTAAAAGGTGATTTCCTGTCCTCCATAATGCTCGTGTTTTGCAACTCATTGCTTATTCTGGCTTAATTAGCATCATATCATATAGAAGTGATCTCTGAGATATTCAGAGACTTCAGGTCACTTTGTGCTATATTATGATAAAGTAAATATACATGGTGGTCCATTCCATGTGCTTGATCCTCTTCTTATTAGAATAGGAAGGAACACATTTACCAAATCCACAGCCTTACCCATGTACCTGAGGTTAATTAACTTGCTCCATCAAAGATACTGCATCTTAGCCAGGCACAGTGGGTCATGCTTGTAATCCCAGCACTTTGGGAGGCTGAGGCGGGAGAATTGATTGAGCCCAGGAGTTCAAGACCAGCCAGGACAACATAGTGAGATCTCATCTCTACAAAAAGTAAAAAATTAGCTAGGCATGGTGGCACATGCCTGTAGTCCTGCTACTCAAGAGGCCAAGTGGAAGGATCACCTGATCCTGGGAGGTCGAGGTTGTGGCGAGCTGAGATCATGCCACTGTACTCCAGTCTGGCAACACAGTGAGACCCTGACTCAAAACAAAAAAAGAAGAGAAAAGAAAAAAGATACTCCTACATCTGGCATAGCAACTGCAATTGAGGCTGCCATTTAATTGAACTTGCAATAATCTACTCTCATTCTCCAGGATTCATCTGTGTTCTGCAAGGGCAGGTCACTGCATTAAGGTGACTTAAGTGGAAATATGATGGCAACAACTACCCCTACATACTTTTTGTCTCCAAAGGTACCAATAATTTCCACTATTTCCCCTGGCATGCAAACTTGTTTTTTATTTACTGCCCTGATTTGGGTGGGTAAGGAACAGTCCCAGAGACTTTCATGTGGTTTTCCCCACTATGGTATCCTCTATTCCACAAAGCAAAGTAGGGATTGCATGTATACCAAATTTGTGAGTTTTTTTGAGTTATGTACTTGGAGCCAGGGGCCAAGTGCATACAATGACCACAGGCTGGGGCCAGACCTTTACCAGGACTCTGCTCATCACCTGGTTTTTATATGCTCCCACTTTAGAATAGGGTGGATTCATGGTGAGGCTTTAGTTCTCCAAGTATCAATATCAACTCAGACCCAGTGTCAAGCATTTCTAAAATGTTTGGGTGTTCCCCTTGCCCTTGTACATACTCTCACAAGTAAATGGTTGTAGGTACATTTTTAAAAGGACTGGGGTTGGGGGGTGGCACAGTGACTCATACCTGTAATCCCAGCACTTTGGGAGCCCAGGGTGAGAGGACTAGTTGAGCCCAGGAGTTTGAGGTCAGCCTGGATAACATAGCAAGACCTCATCTCTACAAAAAAATCAAAAAATTAGCTAGGCATGATGGGACACATCTGTAGTCTCAGCTACTCAGGAGACTGAGGCAGAAGAATTGCCTAAGCCCAGGATGTCGAGGCTATGGTGAGCCATGACCATGCTATTGTATTCCAGCCTGGGCAACAGAGTGTGACCCCAAATCAAAAAAAAAAAAGGACTAGAAGAAATGTAACTGGGTCTTTCTTCCTAGGGACCTAACCATCTCTTTGGTCAGTGGGTCCTGGTCCTGAAAACTCACTCAGGCCTGGAAAAGTGAGCAAAAGATTAAACATCTTATTGAAATGACTACTTTCTGGCTCCTGATTATTTATTCTAATTTCTTGCGATGGTATAAACAGAAGTATCCTTACTGGCTGCCCATCTATTTTGTCCCCAAGTGAAATGAGGTTCTATGAACCATCTCCGAAACTCTCTGTGGTCAAAGCCCCTTGGCTGCCACTCTGATTCTGCTGCTCATTATGGTAATTGCATTCACCTGTTCTTCAACAGTTAACTAGCACAGCTTGTCCCTTATTGTTTAAGGATTCTTTCATTTCCATTGGATTATCTGTGCCCCACTACCATCAGTGATGAGGTCTACATTACTAGCCAAGTAACAAGTGATACAGCTTCAAAATTCATCTTATGAACTGCTACCAAATGTAGATTGGATTTTTCTAGACTCTGAAATGGAGTTTGACTTGCAAGATATTTATTGGGTTTTAACAACAACAACAACAACAAAATCTTGGCATCTTCCTAACTAGAGAAGTGGAAGACCTTTACAATGAAAACTACAAACATTGCTCAAAGAAATCAAAGAAGACACAAACAAATGGAAAAATATTCCATGCTCATGGACAAAAAGAATTAACATTGTTAAGATGTCCATCCTACCCAAGGCAATCTACAGGTTCAACGCAATACCCATTAAATTACCAACATCATTCTTCTCAGACCTGCAACCAACACTACAGACTATGGAAACAAAAATGACTATAAATAGCCAAAACAATCCTCAGCAAAAGAAACAAAGCAGGAGGTAACACACTTTCAGTATTCAAACTTCATCATAAGTGACAATAATCAAAGCAGACTGGTATTGGTACAAGAACAGGCATATACACGAATGGAATGGGATAGAGATTTCAGAAACAAAACCTTGATTTCTCAACCAATTCATCTTCAATAAAGCCTTCACCAACAACCACTGGGGAAAGGAGACCCTATTCAGTAAATGGAACTGGGAAAACTGGCTGACTGTAAGCAGAATAATGAAACAGGACCCCTGCCCATCACCATACACAAAAATCAACTCTAAATGGATCAAAGAACTAAATGTAAAACCTCAAACTATTTAAAAATCTTAGAAAACGAAGGAGACACCCTTGTAGACATTGGAATAGGCAAAAAACTCCTGATCATAACCCCAGGAGCCCATGACATAAGAGATAAGATAGACAAGGGGCCCTCATCTAATCAAAGCAAAGCAAAAGAAACCATTAAGAGAGTGGGGTGACAGTCCGCAGAATGGGAAAAAATAGTTGCCAACTGTATATCTGACAAAGGCCTAACATCTAGGATCTACAAGGCACTCAAATGTGCCGAAAGGAAAAAAAAGAAACAGCCCAATTAAAAAGTGGGCAAAAGACATGAATAGACACTTCTCAAAAGAAGACATATGAACAACCAACAGATACATGAAAAATGTTCAGCCTTACTAATCATCAAAGAAATGCAAATCAAAAGCATAATGAGATACCACCTAACTCCAGTTAGGATGACCATCATTAATAATTCAAAAAACAACAGATGCTGGAGAGGTTGTGGAGAAAAGGGGACGTTTCTAGACTGTTGGGAGTGTAAACTAATACAACCTCTGTGGAAAACAGTGTGACAATTCCTAAAATATCTAGAAATCGACCTTCCATACAACTCAGCAATCCCCCTTCTGGGAACATACCCAGAGAAACTCAAATCATTCTACAAAAAAGATACTTGCACATGTCTGTTTATTGTAGCACTATTCACAATAGCAAAAACATGGAACCAACTGTGCTGCCCATCAAAACTAGACTGGATTTAAAATATGTGGTACATATACATGATGGAATAGTATGCAGCCATAAAGACAAAATTATGGACTTTGCTGCAACTTGGATGGATTTAGAGTCTATCATTCTCAGTGATCTTTCACAGAAACAAAGAACTGAGTACCACATGTTCTCTCTCACAAGTGGATCCTAAACATTTATCACAATATAACAAGAAATGGATTGGCAATAGTGGGACACTGCCAGGTAAGGGGAGGAGGGCAAATAATCAATGAGTGTACCTGATCCCAAGCCAGGCAAAGTGAGGACTAGTGGGAGGCCCAAACTTCACCTATACATTAACCGCTTATGTACCTAATCCTGACATATCCCACATCTTTAAAATAAAAAAAAACTAAAAAAATATATTTATTGGGTTTTAACAGCTGTGGAAGCCAGAAGGAGGGAACAGTAGAACAGAGAGTTAAACTATGATGCAGGGCTGACAAGCCTCAGCCCAACACTCAGGGAGTTTTGGAGCCCTATGGCCCATTGGATTTGTTCCCCAGTGAGCCAAAATTGTCGGGTCTTTATAGCCCCATCATTCAGTCATTGGATGTGGATAGTTAAGGAAGGTTCTGCTTTTGAGCAAGGCACTTCTCTGTAGCTGAGGTCATTCCTGAAAAAGAGATACCAAGTCAGCCCTGAAAGAAATTTGAGCAGTACATCTCTGTGTCCATCACATCCAGATAAGGGACTAAAAGAAGGAAGTAAAGACAATTTTTATATCCAAGAGAATCCAAGAGACAAGTGGAGACTCTTGAATTTAAGTTTAAAAATGAACATGTGGTCCCGGATCAGTGGCTCAAGCCTATAATCCCAGCATTTTGGAAGGCTGAGGAGAGAGGATTGCCTGAGCTCAGGGATTTGAGACAAGCCCAGGAAACTTGGCGAGACCTCATCTCTATAATAAATAAATAAATAAATAAACAAATAAATATAAATAAATAAATATAAATAAATAAATAAATAAAAATAAATAAATAAATAAATTAGCTGGGCATGGTAGCATGCACCTGTAGTTACAGCTACTTGGAAGGCTGAAGTGGAAGGATCACCTGAGCCCAGCAGGTCAAGGCTGCAGGCGTGCTACTGCACCCAGCCTGAGCGACAGAGTGAGACTCCAAAAAAAAAAAGTATGTTGACCAGTACAAGATCTGTCCTTCATGAAAATCAGATCCTACATGAAGTACTGAGTTCAATTTTGGTTACTGCAGTTTAAAAGGAGTATCCACTTCCTGGAATGTGTTCAGAGAAGAATGATCAGAATAGTAAAGAGGATAAAAACCACAACAAAAAAGGACTAGCTGAAAGAATGGTGTTTACATGGAATAAAAGTTTTCTTTAGATACCTAAAGGGGCTTGAAAGTCCTGTGAAATCAAGAGGCGAAAGTCTAGGAAGATACAAGTTAACAAAGGTAGGATAATTTTAATAATTAAAGCCAAATACAAAAGTACTGCAGGTATAAGTTAGCCAGATGAATAGGGAAAGAGGCGTTTCTGACCCAAGCAGCAATTACAGGCAACTGTAGCGAGTTCAGATTGGCCAAATTTGAGACCACAAGGGAGCAGCAGGAAGGGAGAATGACTATGAAGTCAATGCCAGATCATCAAGGTCTTTGTATGTCATACTAAGGACTTTGACTATTATGCAGTAAAGTGGTGACTGGCTTGGTATTTTCAAGGATAAGTCTGACAGCAAGGCAGAGGATGGATTAGGGGAGGGGGACAAGACAGAAAGCAGATAAACCAATTAAGAGTAGCCATGATCGATAGAACTGTGTCTGTCTTACACGTTACTTTATTTGCAGTACCTGGCATTACTATACCTGCACATGAAAGACCCAAAATAAACGTCAAACAGATGAATGTTCAAGGAAAGTGCTCCAGTAAGACAATGACCATGGAAACAGAGAGGGGCCCAGCATGTTCAACAGATACGTAAAAGGGCTGAATGCGGATCCATGGAGAGGAAGGAGTCAAGGATAATAGATTTCCTAATTTGCTCCTGGTGGTATACTTGCTCTAAACTTAGAAGACTGAAGGAGGAGTGATTGGTGGACAGGTAACAAGAAGGAAAGAAAGATTGAATTCTAAGGTCCCACTAATAATCACAATTAGGAGCTATCTGTTGTTGAAATTTCTCAACACAGTCTCCACTAATGTGTTTTCTCGTAGATGTTTTCTATGCACAAGTTTCCCATGATTACCAGCACCCTGTCAGTATGGAACAGTCTGTTTCTTTGCTTTTTTCCTGGTAAAGCAAAGCAGCAAGCCAATTACTGAGATCATTCAGATGAAAATTTTACTTTTGCCTGAATTAGCCAGAGAATTGAAGCATAAATGGACCTTTTCACTTGACTGATTGAGATAATTGCCTCACTTTTCTAGGGGAGACCTATAGCTGGGAGGCTGTGTTTGGTCACCAAAACATGTTTGTAATATGCATTATTGACTTTTCTTGAAACAACTCTGCTTGGCTAGGTGCCACAGTCAAACACTTGTCCTCATCTGTTTTTAGGTATCTGAAACAATGCAAAGAAATACCACGCCTGAGAAACTCAATGCTTGAGTTCTTTCATTTTTGGACAGCCCTTAAACACATCAGCTCAGGCCTTCAGAAGAGGTAAAGTGGCATCTAGGGGAGTCCTGGAGGAGGCAGCAGGTTAGGAGGTTGATTCAGTGGGCAAGATGCAAGAAATGAGAATTAGCTCCAGGTGCTTGGGAACAAATGGCTCTTTCTGAAATCATTGGGTTGGTGGACTTGAAAGAAACATGTAATTTACATTTATTATTGGAGGGGTGAGAGGAGTTAATAAAGAGACATGAGTAGAGGCAGACAATTAAAGCAGCAGCAGGGCTCAGATCAGAGCCTTTGGCCTGGATCCTATGATCCTACTTAATAGAAGTTTTTTTCTAACAGCATGGGACATGGGGAAAGGATTGTAAGGAAACAGCACAGCATCTGAGCGTTTCTGTGGCCTTTGCTGTCTGGTGGCCTGCTATGACAGCCTAGGAGTGTGCAAAGCGTGGTCAGTACTGACCTAGAAATTCACTGAAGAACAAGACGTATATGAGAAAAATTCTCTCAAAACTTCAAACCTGTGAGGAAAGGTTGTGTAAATGTGTCAGTAATCTCTCTGTGATGGCTCCCCCTACTGGTTAACAGGCAGAACGTCCTCGATCCTGAAGAGAAATAGGAGGTAACTGAGGCGGACTTCTTAATTTCTATAATCTCCTGCATTAAAAAAAAAAAAGTATTGATTGCTGAAACGGATTTTATTCTCTGGGTATCAAATGAAAGAAGGGATATCTCAGCTATGACACTTATAAAATCCACCAGAATTGTTTTCTGATTTTTATATTTTATTTATTTTTAGTGGATGCTTAGGATCCATGTTAACTTTCGTGATTATAAAGCAATATGACTACTTTAAACTTTGTAATTTATTGCATATAATTTCAAAAACAATTTGAGGTGATGGGTGAGACACACATACAAACATCAGGATTGATATATCTAAGTAAGCTGCATGTTTTAGAGAGATTTCACACTTACCATAAGGAAGCTATTGTTGTATAAAGCAATCCTACATTTCTTTTTTGTGTGTTATTGTTTGGAATATTTATTTAATTGTGGCAAGTATTAATACTTCAAAGGTATATTTGGCATTTTGTAATATCCACAAGTCATTCAGAATCAACTACGTTGAAACATAAATGAGCTAGTAAAGTTAAATAATTGTGTCTGAAATAATAAAAATTAAAGTATATATCTTCCAAACTGTTCCCTGGGATTCCCCAGAAATAATCTTTAAAATACCAAATAATGTACTAAGTATATATCACCCACCTTTCCCACAGACTATGTATGTTGCTATTTATTTAAGTATAAAGGCCAGACTGGGGAGCTCAGCCTGTAATCCCAGCTCTTTGCGAGGCCGAGGCGAGTGAATTGCCTGAGCCTGCGGGTTCGACATCAGCCCAGGCAACTTGGCAAGACCTCATCTCTACAATAAATCAAAAATTAACCAGGTGTAGTAGCACGTGCCTGTAGTTCCAGTTACTTGGAAGACTGAGGTGGAAGGATCTCTGGAGCCTAGCAGGTCAATGCTGGGGTGGCCATGAGGGTGCTACTGCACTCCAGTTTGGGCGATGGAGTGAGACTCCAACTCAAAAAATAAAAATAATAAATAAATAAATATAAAAGAACTAGCATATTTTATTTTAAAGATGTTTCTGTTAATATAGGTATCTATATAGGTGTCATCGAGTATTTTAATGTATGTTTTGTCATAAAGATGCCTGAGGAAAGCAATTTAATTGCTAGTGTCAAACTAATTTTTTGCTTTAATATAAACCAAGACTAATAAATCATGTTTACAAGACAAATAATATTGGCATGAAAAAAGTCACACCACTAAACAGATTTTTTATTTAAACTGATCCTGCAGTGGATAGAATACTCTTGAAATTAACAATTCACACTGAAACAATTAATTCTCTTCAGATTTTTAATTATTTCTGTTTGACTTTTAATGTTTATAAGCACCGTGTTAGTCTGGAGATTCTAAATGATGCTGTACTAACAAACAACCCTCAAAACCCTCAGTGGGTTAAAACATGGCCTCACTCCAGGTCCACCTCAAATGGGTGAGACGTTCTGCTCCAAGTCACCCTCACTCAGGTGATAAGACTGATGGCACCATCGCTCTCTAACACCACAGGCAGAGGGAGGACTGTGGCTTCTCGTGCACTACTTCTTAAAGGTTTCTAACTGGAAATAACACATGTCACTTCCACTTAATTGCACTGGTCGAAATAAGTTGCACACACAGAAATAGAACTGCACTTTACTTCCTATTGTCTTAATTGATTCCCTGCAAAGAGGCTTTCGTCCTTCACAGGAAAAAAAAAAAAAAGAGGTTTGGGTCATGCAATCCCACGAGGTGCTTGAAACATCAGTGAGCAGCACCACTGACTCCCATGCTCACACCGTGTGAGGAACTTTATCTCGATGCAGGGAAAGGGACAGTGCTTTCATAGCTAAGAATCCAATACGGTGACAGGACATAGTGAAATTTATATTTTGATCTTTCCTTTAGCAGAGGCCTAACATTATACTTGCTGGCTAGGTTTAATGTCTGAACTTCTTTCCAAGTCTTACTTTTTATTGAAATAAATTGTGCTTAAGTTGAGCTCCCTCGGGTTTCACAGTGATTGATCGATTAGCCTGGTTAGGGCTCCTCAGGACGGATGTCAGGAGTGGGGCCATGGCATGAGAGCAGCTGCTTTCAGGGCTCCGGCCTCAATCTTGAGTGTTGCCATGGTAACAGCTGCCAGTGAGAACCCACTGGGAGCCCAGTAGGAGCACTGGCTGCCGGAGCTTTGTATCCATCGGTGTGCCATCCCCAGCCTTTCAGAAATAAGCATAATGAACTCTAGCCAGGGTGCTCTGCCTACTAACCTAAGGGACAGTTTATTCTTGCCTCACTGTCAGTTGCCAGATGTCAGTTCAACTTGCCTATCTCATTCCTGCTGTACTTCTTCTCTTAGCTTATTTTCATAGCACACCCCACCTTTCCCCCCATGTTATATCTACTAATTTACAGCAATTGGTAGAGCAATTTCAATTCATAAATTTGGATATAATGAAATATCCAAGGATATAGGTAAGTCCGCTAATACAGCACTGCCAAATAGAACTTTCTATGATGATGAAAATGTTCCTTATTTATGCCGTTTAATACAGTAGCCACTGGCCATCGGTGGCTATTCAGCACTTCAAGTGTGGCCAGTGCAGCTGATTACTAAATTCTTCAATTGAGTGAATTGTAGTTGATTTTAATTTTAAATAACTACGTGTGGCTAGGAATAATGTATTGAACAACACAGTACTAGAATCATATTCAAGTCCAGGGAATTATGCCGGGGAGGACCCATACTTAGCAGCATTCTCTCATTCAAAGTAGCATGTTTATTATCTGCTTGAAAGCATGTTATTATTATTGCAGCATAAGTTGTGCCCTGGCCTGCACTAACTGGCTGTTGTAAATTTAATGATGTAGCTAAAGAGGAGGAAAAGGATGACTATCTGGGCTGTTACAGGTAGTAATCCCCTAGAAGCAAGTCTTAAAGGGGAAAGATGTTACCATTTCTGAATAATATATCAACCACATTACTGTGATTCTGCAAAAGATCCACATTCTCACTAGAAGTCATCAATTCTAGCCCCAGATTTTATGCTACTAAACTGTATTACTTAGGAAGGACAGTCATCAGGATTTTTTTTGTTGTCATTGCTTAAATTCCTCCTCTGTGTAAAAAAGGGCATACTAATATTTCCTGTGTGCTTACTAATATAACAGGGACTTTCTATAAATCTCATTTATTCTTTTCAACAAATCCATATATTACAGATTATTATGCACATTATACAGATGAGGAGACTGAAGCTTAGGAAGGTTAAGTGCCTAAGATTTCCCAGCTAATAATTAGAAGAATCAAATTTATTCAAACCCAACTCTGTCTCCAAAGCCCAAGTTCTTCCTACTAAATCCCATTAGGATGTTTTTAAAATCCTTTCTAACTCTTAATCATCACTAAAGTGAGTGCCATGTATTCAATATACTGAATGAGCTTTGTATACAACCTAAAATATAATTCTTAACTATACTTTATTTTTTTAAAACACCATAGCAACTGTAACTATTAGACACTTGCCAACCTGAACTCATTTTCTATGACCTAATTTAGTGACTTTCAATCCGGATTTTGCATTATAATTATTTATAAAGTTTTTTAAAAATACTGATGCCAGGGATCCTTCTCAAATGACTTAAATCAGAATCTCTAAGAATGGAGTTTAGGGACAGTTTGTTAAGTCCCTCAAGTGATCCCAACGTTTAGGACATGCTGAGAAGCACTGCCCTAATGCAAGTTGCAAAAACCTGCTTCTGCTGAGCCACCTGCTAGAATTTCAGAACCCTACTGCCAAGAGAAAGCCCTTGACATCTTGCTTGATCTATTTCATCTTGTGGTTTCATGCTGGGGGAAACTGCCAAGTTGAGATAAAGCCAACTCATGCAAATAAGACTCCTCCCGAAGACTGACTAACAATATTTCTTTACTTTTTTTTTTTTTTTTCAGTTGGAGTCTCACTCTGTTGCCCAGGCTGGAGTGCAATGGCATGTTCATAGCCACCACAGCCTCAACTTGCTGGGCTCAGGTGATCCTTCTGCCTCAGCCTTCCAAGCAGCTGGAACCACAGATGCGTGCCACCATACCCGGTTAATTAATTAATTAACTTATTTACTGTAGAGATGAGGTCTCGCCATGTTGCTCAGGCTGGTCTCAAACCCCTGAGCTCAGGCAATCCTCTCACCTCCACTTCCCAAAGTGCTGGGATTATAGGTGTGAGCCACCATGCCTAGCCAACTAATCATGTTTCAAGAGGAATCTTTCATTCCCTCTCAGGGCTCAGAGGCCTCTGCCATATGCACCACTGAAGGGAAAGCAGTTCAAAGGGGATAATTATCTGATGGGAGAAGGAGGGGCTCGCCAACTTTGCCCTGAATCCCTTTCCAGGTGCACGGGTGTCAAAGCAGTACATGACCATGTTCAGGTAGCACCAGGGTTTAAAAGGCTCCTCTGCTGGTGGGTAATGCCACGGAAAAGTAGGACTGATAAAGAAGGGATTTCCCCCAAGGAGTAAAGGAGTTGCATAATAAAGGTGGTTTCTACACTACAGGATCAGACTTCCCTACATGCTCACACCCAAACCAAATGCCTACTGCTTTTTTTTGATCCAAATTCTATGCAGAATCTTCTCTCAAAAAAAAGAGCAATTGTAGAAAAAAATTCAGTAGCCGTTAACACTGCTTAACTTTCACATGATTTTGAAGATGTTGGTGTTTATCATAAACACTGTTTTACTAGTTTCACTCCTATACTCACCCTCAAAAATAAGAGTCCAGAAATTAAAGTATACCTCCCAGGTCTAGCTAGCATTTGTTCCCTTTTCATATATTCATTTAGGTATTTCAGGTCATCAGTCTCACTGTAACATTTCTCTCACAGCAATCAAACTTAGGATTCAACAGGAAATGGATGGAGAGACCACTCTCCAATCTCCAAAAAAGTTTGGAGGAGAATGGAGAGGATGGTCCGATGGCTGCCTCCTTCTTGTCACTCAGATCTCTGAGAGTTCTTGCTTGACTGTCTAGTCCATGGCACCCAGTTACTTTCTACTGCATTCCCTGTTACCTTATTTCATATTTTGTTCATTTGTTTGTTGATTATCTCTTCCCTTTGGGGATGTCAATTCCATGAGGCCAAGTCATGGCCTGTCATATAGTAGACTAAGGCTGAGGTTCAATTCCCAGAGGTCTTGCACCTCAGGATGTGGCATGGGTTGAAGGAAGATGTGTGATACAGGGAAGAACTTTCTCATGGGATTGCCAGATCTTCCAGTATCAGAGCCCTTTATTTTACTTTGCTTTGTATTTTAAGAAGATCTGGCAAACTACACACATACCTATATTTAATAGAAATTATCAGAAGTAATGATAGATTGTAGAAAGTAATTTAACCCAATGAATGTGGTAAACTAGTTTAAGACTAATCAGAAACGTTTAGCTGTCATTTTTCTTGCCAGAGTAAATGAAACTAGTAAATATTTTATGCTCAACTTTTGCATAGTCTCAAACTCATCATTTGCAGCATGGTTTCATTGATGCCACAGATATAAAAGATAAGGTCTGAATCTATATTGCTCCCCCAGAGACAAACATTTTAGCAGCACTTACCTAGTAGTCACACCTATCTCATTTCAAATCCTAGCTCTGCCACCCCACCATCAGGAGAAACCTGGCCAAGATATTTAACTTATCTGAGTCTCTTCCATCATTGAGAAAACGGGGACAGCCATACAGACTTAGAGAACTGATTTAAAACAATATAGTATCTAGCACTGTGTTTCCCATAATAGGGGATCAATAAATGTTTGCTGCTTTTCCTCTCTTTAAATGTCTGTTTCATTAAAACTTTGTTATGGGTAAGTGGGAGGGAGATAAATTAGGTAAAAGATTACCTAAAGAAAAATCACGGGGAAAAGAAAATAAGGATCCTTATTAAGTTGGATTCCGTCTCAAGAAGGTGTTTCATTGCATGAGTGACTTGAGGATTCAGCACCACTTGGGAGTCTTCCCGGTTTCCCCTGTCTAGGGACAACGTTTCCCAAAGTTAGTTGGTTAAGGATATTAGTTGAGAATACAGATCTTGGAACCCACTCCAGTTGTCCAAGTAGGAACCTAAAGATCTGGGTCTTAACATACTTTTTAACTATCCTAGTGATTGGCTAAGTATAGAAAAATGATGCCATATCTTGTATTTCTTTCCCAGGAAGATAAAAAAACAAAACAAAAAGACTCTCAAAGTTGAACATGAAAGATAATTAGAATGCAATTGGCTTGATTGCTGGGATAGACATGCCACTAAATATTTAACAGAGTTTAGTCAGGACTATAATAATGGGCTGCTGAAGACCATTGTGTCAAGAACAAGGAAGGCAGGGATTTGCTAGAGACACACTCATTCAAATGGTAAATGGTTTAAATGGACTTTTATTTTTACAATATGTTAAAAATCCCAATTTCTTCTTGTATCAAGATCAAGTTTCCTCATGTGACTGTACCTAATTGAGTATATGCACATCCAAAAGTTGTTTTGATTCAAAATGATAAATACACAATACATTTCTTAGTTTACTGTCTTTGTTTCTAAAATTATATCTAAATTAGTTGCTTAGAATCACATAAATACCTGGGCTCCGGCGATCCTTCCACCTCAGCCTTCCAAGTAGCTGGAACTACAGACACGCACTACCACGCCTGGCTAATTTTTGACTTATTGTAGAGATGAGGTCTCACCAAGTCACCCAGGCTGTTTTCAAACCTGTGGGCTCAGGCGATCCCCTTCACCTTGGCCTCTCAAAGTGCTGGAATTGCAGACTTGAATCACCACACCCGGCGCACATGAATATCTCTTAGGAGATGTAGTAAATGGTTAAATGGACTTTTATTTTTATAGTATGTTAAAAATCCGGGCTGGGCGTGGTGGCTCACGCCTGTAATCCCAGCACTTTGGGAGGTGGAGGTGAGAGGATTGCCTGAGCCCATGGGTTCAAGACTAGCCTGGGCGACTTGACGAGACCTCATTTCTACAATAAGTCAAAAACTACCGGGCTTGGTGGCTCAGCCTGTAATCCCATGCCTTGGGAGGCTGAGGTGAGTGGATTGCCTGAGCCTGCGGGTTTGAGACCCGCCTGGGCCACTTGGCGAGACCTCATCTCTACAATAAATCAAAAAATCAGCCGGGCGTGGTAGCGCGTGCCTGTAGTTCCAGCTACTCGGAAGGCGGAGGCGGAAGGACCGCCGGAGCCCAGCACGTCGAGGCTGCGGTGGCCAGGAGCGGCCACTGCACTCCAGTCTGGGCGATGGAGTGAGACTCCAACTCAAAAAAAAAAAAAAAAAAAATAGAAAAGAAAAATTAGCTGGGTGTGATGGTGCCTACCTGTAGTTCCAGTTACTTGGAAGGCTGAGGCGGAAGTATAGCCAGAGACCAGCAGGTAGAGGCTGCGGTGGCCGTGAGCGTGCCACTGCACTCCAGCCTGGGTGCGACAGAGTGACTCCAACTCAAAATAAATAAATAAATAATAAAATAACAATAAAAATCTATTTGAAATAGCAGACAGTTCAAATAGACCTATCTTAAATTTTGGAAATAGAAGGTCATAGGGAGAAGGAAGCAGGCACCAAGAGGTGAAAAAAGAAGAAACAAAGGGACCCTGCATTTTCTGAATGTAGGGTCTTCCTTTAGAAAAATGGTTTTGCATATTTCATTGTCTTTTTCATCCCTCTCTGGCCTGTAGTGTCCTCACAGCTGTACTGCAAAGAGGTCAGCCATATCCCAGCCAAAGTGCTCCATTTAGCAAGCCTCTTATTTCTTCACACAGTACAAAACTCTCAGCTAATTTTGAAAAGAAAGCCTTGATTTCACTCATAACTTTTTAAAATCATTTCAATAAAACCTACCTTTTTCGTGATGGAAACAGACATAATTTAGGGAATAACACGCAATATTTAAAAACGAAGAACAGATAACAATAACAACAATAAAATCAGGTTATCAGCAAGAGTGCCAGGGCATCTAATATTATCTCACTTTTCAAAAAAATGTAAGAGGCACAAAATGTGAAATTGTCTATCAAATCCTAAAAGACTCAAATTCCTATCATTTATACAGTTCCAATTCTCTCAAATAGGCAGCATTAAAATAATTTGTCACAAAAAAGTATCAATAATTCCTAGCTTTCAGTAATATGCCAGGTCAGAGAGAAGGATCCAATTCTTTATTTAAATCAAGTTTGTGTCACAGCATCTTTATTATACTAGGGGAAGGGTAGGGCTATAAAATGGAGCTCCACAGTTATTTTATATTTTTTGTTCCATTTTTAGTTTGTTGTCACTGTTATTTTTTCCAGTATTTTATTGTTACATAATTTCAGATTTATGAAAAAGTTGCTAGAGTGGTGTTTTGGTTTGGATGTTTATCCACCCTGCCCCCTGCAATTCATATGTTGAAATCTTAACCCCCAAGGCGATTAGGAGATGTGGCTTTGGGAGGTAATTAGGTCATGAGGTTGGCGCACTCATGAAGGAGATTAGTGCCTTTATAAATGGGAAGCCAAAGAGCTCTCTTGACCTCTTTCTGCCACATAAGGCTACAACAAGAAGACGGCACTCTGCAACTGGGAAGAGGGCCCTCGCCAGAACCCAACCATGCTGGCACCTTGATATTGAACTCAGCCTCCAGTCCAGTGAGAAGTTCATATCTATTATTTATAAGCCCCTCAGTCTATGGTGTTTTGTTATAGCAGCCCGAGCTGACTAAGTAATACAGAACATTTCCATCATCCAGATCTCCCACATATTAAATTTTACCATGTTTGCTTCATCTCTTTGTTTTCCTGAATCATCTGAACCTATGTTCCAGAAATGATCCCCCTTCAGCACTAAATCCTTCAATTTCCCATAGTGATTGGAATCCCCTCTGCTAGCTGGGTGAGTCTCCAGACTCTCATAAGCACTCAGAATGGGAGTCCATAACCTGTCTACCTGGGCTTTCAAGATCAGCATTAGATTCAAGCTTCTCCTTGGGAATTTGGAATAGCTTCTGGATTCCCTTGAAAATAAGAAGGCAGTAGCTATTGTTCGCCCAGTCAGAGCCTTTGCTTTCTAATGCTTTTCAACATTTAAAGCTGCTCCAGTATTTAAAACATATAGCTCCTTTCCCACCTTAGCTGCTGACCTAATTTAGCTGAACACACACTATTAAATATTTATTAAACATCAGCTCACGGAAGCACTATATCAAATGGGTACACAGGGCAATGCCCACTGGGCAGGTTTCCAGTTCATCAAAAAGCACAGCTCTGAATTAAGAGGGTGGCGGATGCTCTGAAAGGAATAAGTGCAACATGAACTTGACTATTTGGAGAAATGTTCTGTATGATAATAGCAGGAAATATAAAAAGATGAGTTAAGAAGTGGAACCAGAAACATCATACACACAGCATAAGATAAGCTACATTTCATCTTCCTGGGTAGGTATGGGAATAAGATTCTTTCATTTATTGCTCATCTTGCACATTTGCAATTATTCATTCAGCCTGTCAGCATCCACACAAGCAGGCAAGAGATCTGCATGGAGAGAACCAGCTCTCCTCCTCGTCTCTCATTTTCTTGACAACCAAGAACAGAACCAAGTGTTGCGGAGGCTGAATCTTACACAATTTGGGAGTTTCTCATTAAGAGAATAAAACATTAAGTAATGAACACAAAATAGAGTGCAAAAGTAAATATTTACTTATTAAGAGAATTTAAATCTTAACAAATACATCTTGAGAAGCTGAAAAATATCTTATCCCCAAAATCAATAAAATAACAATACTTTTTCTAATTTACTGGCCTGCCTCTATAAGACTTGCTCCTGCATTTTTTAGCCTAATGCGCTAATTACACAGCAATCATTTCTACAGAGAGGACAGAAAAATAATTCCATCTTAACCTCTAGCATAATTGAATTAAATTTCTATCAATAATAAATAAATTGACTCCATGACTAGGATTGCCACAATGCCAATTTTAAGCAATTCTTTAAGCTTCTTCTATAATTATGTTCTCATCCCCTTGACAGTGTAGGCAAAATTTTCCTGTGATTAAAACTGGAGGGGGCAGGGTGGGTGTGGTATGTCAAGACTTCTTTCAGAGGAATTTATCAGGACCTTTCCAAATGTGGAACTTTTTGCTAGAGACAGGGTAGGAGAACAGGAGGACCTCAGAGTGTGGGGGAGGAAAAAGGATAATGAAAATAAACAAGAGCATTAAAATGAAAAAACGAATCAAGACACAAAATTAGGTGAGAAGATGCTGAAATCATCTTTACTGACCATTGACTCATAAGACTTTTGATAACTTTTTCTCTTCTCCCATCACAAAATAAATGTGAATGCCAAAGGGCAGGCGCACTTCCACTGTTGAGAGAAGCAGATCTAAAAATAAGAAAAAAGCAGACAAGCATGGGCGATGAACATGATGAGAACCTTGGTGTCTACTTTTAGGTTAACCATGGAAAGATGTAGACACAGATGGAGGAGGTTAGTTTATCCTTTGCTGTTGCACTTAAAAAATAAAGACCAAAAATATAAGTGCCACCAAAATGTTGACTTTTCTCAGACCCAAATTTTTGGTTTTATATTTAAGGCCAAGCCCATTCAGAAGAAAAACACATTCATTTGGGTTTTGTGGTTTGGAGAAAGGACTGCCAGAGAGGAGGTAGAAGCCACAGTGGAGCATTCCTGGACAACCCACTGCAGGCTCAGGAGATCACCCTGCAGGCAGCTCCTGCTTCATAATAGCCAAAATAGCAACATGGCTACAAATAATTCAAAAGCTGAAACCTTTTTTTTCCCACCGGTTCAAGCTCTCCTGCTTCTATCAAATGGCTCCAGCAGTCCTGTCTCCTCTACAAAGCCTTTCCTCACTAAAACAGTGGCCAACTCCCATTGAACTCTACTATATATGAACACTCAATTCCCATGGTTCCCTTATCACTCCATTAAATGCACTTGCTCTCTGATTGGGACACAATGCCAAGCCTTTTATGCTACATTTGTTCAATGCTTGTTGCTTTGGCTGTAAAGCCTTAATATCCGGTAGGCCCTTCTAACTTATTGTAAGTTTCGTATCTATTTCAGGAAGTATTTTACCTAGCAATGCCGCCTGTGAAATAAAAAAATTAAAAAAAACTATCATTAACGCTTTAGGATACATCAGGGACAGCAAGGCCATCTCAGAGAAAATAATAATAATAATAATAATGATAATAATAATAATAATAATAGTTAAAAAAAGCAAATATCCCTGGGATATATAGGCCTTTTCCCTCTTCCCCTTCTCCGCCTTAGGTCCTCCCTTACTCCCCATCTCCTCTTTGTCTCTTGGACTTCAGTCACACATCACTGTGCCCTCAGCCCTCTGGATAAGACTTATTCTCCCTGCATAAAATGTTCTTCCTGACTTCTTCATTTAAGTTTTTTCTTTTAATTATTAAATGTCTTATCTAAACAAAAGACTGCATAAATTATAGGTCTTCATTTTAAAGAGTAACAATAAAATGAACAACTGTGCATTCACTTGAAGAAACATAATGCACCTCAGACTCTAAGTTGTCCTTCAAAACACGGCTCCGGATCCTTCTGTGTCCCCTCCCATAACATTCTTGTCGTTTCATATTCCGAACTAACCATTATCCTTACTTTTGTGTTAATCACTGTCTTTTGAGACAGTCAGAGTTTTACTACTTGTGATTTATCCCTAACAATACATAGATTCATTTGAAACAACTCAGAACAATCACAAGTCTAGCAGAGTAAGAGAAATATCAATAATGCCACTAAGAGAAGACATCTCCCAGAAGAAGATGAGCTGACAGAAGCTCATCATTATGGCGCGGCTTCAGTTTCCCTGAAAGTTTACAAAAGTCTTTGGTGGGGAAGTCAGAGAGAAAGAGACAGGGCAGACATGACTCCTAGAGTCAGGGAACTGGGCAAGTCTGTGGATGTGAGTCTGAAGCTAAAGATCTGTCAGCGATAGGGTCAAGAGAAGGGGCAGCTCTGTCTCCTCTGCTTCTGAGTCCACCACGGCCAACCTCCTGCGCTCAAGAGTAGGTGGAAGATCACCCCTTTTTACCTTATCTGAAGAAAAAATCCATATTACTCTTGGGAAACTGAAGGCAGTCAACCAGGCTGACTCTAAAGTTGTCCTTCCATGTAGAGCTCAGGGTCTTGTCTTCTAGTAAAACTTTCCTGACACCCACATACCCAATTCCATAACCAAGGTCAACCTTTGACCCCCCCCTTTCCCTTCTGTGCTAAACTCTGTGACCCTACTGTGATCATTGCTTCAGTCGTCCATCTTCCTCATTAAACTGGATATTCCTTGAGAGACTAGATCATATCTTATTGATTATAATAAGTCATCTAATAGTTGTTTTAATTTATAAACGTGTAAAAACCTCATTAACATTAAATACCAAGATTTAAAAATCATAAGGTAGAATATGTGTTCTTGCTACCCTGAATGTATTAGGAAGGAAGTGTTTTGAATCTCTTCTGCTGAAGTGCTTCTGTGAATTCTCCTTGCTTCTTCTAGCCTCAGGCATGCCACATCTCATAACATTTCAGTTACAGTGTCATTTGCACAAGGAGACTTTTTCACAGTGATACACATGAAATAAAGATGTTACAAAAAATAATGTTTTCATGTCAATTTGTGACTAAAAACAAACATGTGTAGGGTACTAAATAAATTTAAAATATGGTTTAATCACTTCTACCTTTTATGAAACAACTGGAAATTGGTTTTACTTTTATAATTAGGAGATAAACAGCAGGTGAACAAAGAATTAACAGAAAAACTATTACCTTTTAATTCACCTTTTCTAACTATAGCTCTCTTTGAAGATGAGTATTTTATTACACTAAACGAAGCTATAAAAGTGAAGAGAAGAGACATATTAAAATATCAGACATTACCCTACCATACAGAATTACCCAGTTTATATTGCTGTATATCCTCCCAGACATAATATACATATTTTTAAAAATTGAATCATTCTGAATATGCTGTTTTTAGCCTAATTTTTTCCATTTAATATATCCTAGATGTCTTCCTGTCTCAATAGATAGACTTCTAAAGCCATAATATTTAATATCTGTAATGCGTATGTAACAAAATCATAAAGTAAACAAATGAAAATAAAAATAAAATTCAGAAGAATGGGATTTTTAAAATGGGAAAATTAGATTTGTTAAGGGTCTAGCCATGATTTTTTATTTTTTTTTTGAGTTGGAGTCTCACTCTGTCGCCCAGACTGGAGTGCAGTGGCCGCTCCCGGCCACCGCAGCCTCGACCTGCTGGGCTCCGGCGATCCTTCTGCCTCAGCCTTCCAAGTAGCTGGAACTAGAGGCGTGCGCTACCACGCCCGGCTGATTTTTTGATTTATTGTAGAGATGAAGTCTCGCTTGCCCAGGTGGGTCTCGAACCCGCGGGCTCAGTCAATCCGCTCACATCAGCCTCCCAAAGTCACGGGATTACAGGCTGAGCCACCGAGCCCGGCCGCTAGCCGTGAATTAAAATATGTTGTAGACGGTCACGGAGGCTCAGCATGTAATCCCCCGCCTGGGGTGGTTCGCGGGAGAGAA
>CAUYQG010117994.1:0-24588 GCA_963574415.1 Tarsius wallacei
GCTCCCGGCCACCGCAGCCTCTATCTGCTGGGCTCCGGCGATCCTTCCGCCTCAGCCTTCCAAGTAGCTGGAACTACAGGCGCGTGTAAGTCTTACATCCAATTCTGTTTGCCATTAGTCTAGAGAACTTGGCACAAGTCATTAATGAATTCTATCTTCTTGGGAAGAAAAACATTTTTAGAGAGAACTATCTAAAGTTATATATTATTTAATTTTAAAATTTGTAATTTTTTTGAAATAATAATTCAAATGGTTCAGAAAGTATAAAATTGCATACAGTGAAGCCCTCTTTTTGCCTATGATTTTGGTTGTCCAGTTATCACTCTCCCAAGTAGAATATGATTAGCAGTTACCAATTTATTCTGTATTTTCCCAGAAACTTTTCTTTGCATATACAAGCAAATACAAATAAATAGTCTTTCTCTTCTCACTCTCTTAAAAACAAAATTGGTGGCATTCCAGGCAGACTGACTATGCCTTTTATTTTTACTTGGGTGAATCTTTTCATATCAATACAGATAGAATGTCCTCTTTTGTTTTTACAGTGGCATTTTATTTTCAAATAAATTTCATATCCACTCTTAGGCATATATTCAAGAGAAGTGAACACTTATATCCTCACAAAAACTTTCACAGAGATGCTCTTAACAGCATTATTTATAATAGCCAAGAAGTGGAAATAACCCAAATGTCCATCAATTGACATACAAATGAAATATAGGATATTCATACAATGGAATATTATTTGGTAATAAAAAGGAATGAAGTATTGATAAAAACTATAATAGTGATGAACCTGAAGATGTGCTAAGTGAAAGAATCAAGTCATGAAGGACCATATATTGTTTCCTGTTTTATGAAATGACCAAAATAGGAACAGAGTAGATTAGTGGTTGCTAGGGGTTGGAGGTGAGACATGACTATTAATGGGTATGGGTTTTTTGTTTGGGGTGGTGAAAATGTTCTAAAATTAGATGATGATGATGGTTATATAATTCTACAAATTGCTAAGTGTCCACTGAGTTGTATACTTTAAAAGGGTACATTTTATAGTATGTGAATTATATATTAATAAAGCTGATAATAAAATTTTTTACAAAGCTTAATTTTACTTCCCATCCTTTCAGTTGTTACCTATATTAGTCACCCTCTAATAGTTGGAAAGTTGTAGAGATTTCTAATTTGTCATGTCACACTGTATATGATTTGAATTACTTTATTAGTAGGCGATATCTGTCTACTGATTCTTTAATGTTCCCCCGAGCCATCTATGTATAGAGCTCACCTTAGAAGGGTTTTATTCACTTTCTGGCCCTGACTGAACTAATTTATTTCTGTGAGGAGCCATTTATCAGATTGACCTAAGCATAGTATCATCTTTGGGTATTGTTTCAGTTTGGAACTGTCAGGCTATTTCTTATTGCAAAAGTTACTCCCAGTTATTAATGAATTCCCAGGCTCCAGCTGAACCAACTTTGTGCCTATCAACATACTGTCTGTTACAAAAATGAATTGTCCTCTGTCCAAGTCTGCCATCTGCCCTGGGATGCCTCTGACAAGGGCCTAGAGTTGGGCAAATACAGTGTTTTTTCTATCTTGCTTCTCATTGGTGAATGCTTTTTCAGTGATAATGACTTTTTCCAAACTCTTTTGCCTCTGGATCTTGTATATTGATCTATTTTTTCTCTGCCATCACTGGGAATGAATGGTAAATATCAGAAAAAATTGGGATAAACTGTTCTAGAGTTCCACCTAACAACTGTTTTCTCTTAGTACCTCAAATGTATGCAGAGAGGATTTTGGCAGGAATTCAAAGTTTGTGTTCATTTTTTGGGAAAGAATGATTTCTTGCAATGAAGTGTAAGGATGTCAGAAATGTATTTCTGGTAAATATGTTTGTCTCCTTTGTTCATGCCTTTTTTGTTTTTCAGCTCTCTTACAGGCTTGTGTTCCCTGTAACCAGCATGTATGGTTCAATATTTACAGCCTTGAGGATTCTTGAAGTAATGAGAGAAGAGTCTGCAGCAAGTGACTGGTTGGCTTCAGTAGAGTCATTGCTGCCCATTACTACAGCAATTCCTGTGCATGTTTTTCTTCTGCTGGCTCACCTCCTTGTTGAAGATAAAGGACAAAATCTTCACCAGATACTGAAGGTCACTTCAGAATTAGCTCAAGCAGATTCCTCTCAGGTAAAGCAAGAGAATAATTGAACAGTAATGGGGGGAGAGCTTAATTATTGGAATTACAGACTTTTTCTTACTTTGTGGATTATTTCTATCAAAGTTTTAAATTATGTGGGCTTTTTTGCTATTTTTATCTCCCCAATTTCTTCTTCTTTTTTCTTACTCTGAGTTGATCATATTTATTGGTGCAAACATTTCTTTAATGAAAGCATGCTTGGCAAGGAAAACTGCACATGGTGATATTCTGGTTCTTCCATTTTTTTGTGTGGATTTGTTAATATTTAATGCTTTTGCTAACTCTTGTAACCTAATCCAAAATACATATTCATTAGCTCTAATAGTGATCATTCAAATAGATCCAGATTAATAAATTTAAGATAAATGTACTTATACATTAATATCCTTTTAACTTCTTGTACTTTGATCCTGACTTCATTCAGTCATTTAATAAACTAAAAAATATTGAGTCTGTGCTATGATATGGTGCTGATCTGCGTGATGATAGGTGAGGGTAAATAATCTTTCTTCCTATCTGCACAGAACTTAAAATGTAATGAGAAAGCAATCAGGCATTAATGAGACTTTTTTTTAACCTGCCTTTTATCCTAACCACATATTTAGCATAGTAACCTGTTATTTCTTTCCAGTGGATAGAATCTCTATAATGCATTTCGTGTGAAGGGGAGGGTTTTCTAACCAAGTAGGTATGAAATTTTAATTATTCTCTGTTAATTAATCAGTGTCTGCGCTTGTGTTTCTTTTCAAGCATGGAGAAGAAAGTATTCATTTCTTAGTGGAAAAATTATAGGTGCCTAGAGGAAAAAGTTAGGTGGTAGAGGTAGGGTAAAAGTGGTTAAAATATGAATTAATGTATTTGGAATACACTTTTACCCCCAAATTGCCATGCTCATTCCTTTTTTGTCTCGTAAACACCTGCTGATATCTCACAAAAAGTTTTCACTGTGACTGAACCTCTTCTGATTCTGCAAGTGGATCTCAAGTACCTTTGTTTCATGGTGTATGCATCATGTGAATCAGTTAAACTTGCTTTCCTCTTTCTTTCTCCTTTTACTTTCTGTAATGATCCTGCTTCTAACCAATGTTTTCTTTCACTATTGACACATTGTAGGGTGATCTCTCTAGAATATTTAATACACAGATAGTGCCTGGAAATTATCTAAAGAAGGATCCCTTGAAGTCATACAGTAGATTACCTTGATCTGTGTATACCACTGATGAAAAATATATATTACATCTCTTTCTCTCTCTCCCTCTCTTTTTCTTTCTCTCCCTTCCCTTTCCCCTCTTATCTCCTCCCCTTCTCCTTCCTTTTCCTCCCCTCCCCCTTCCTTTCCCTCCCCTCCTAAAGTACATTTGGTCTTTGAAATTCTAGGGTGATACTTTTGGTTACAAGGAACAGAAACCCATCTTAAGCTGATGTAAACAGTTTTATTTTGACTTTTTATTTTTAGCTGATCCATATAATTGTACATATCTATGGGATAAAGAGTGATATTTTGATCTATGTATACAATGTGTAATGATCAAATCAAGGTAATTAATTAGCACATCCATCACCTCAAACTTTTTTTACTTTTTTTGTGTTGGGAACATTTGAAATCTTTTCTTCTGGCTTTTATTAGCTGTAGTGTTTGGGACAATCATTGTTTGGACAGTGTTTTCAAAGTGCAATTTCTTTCCTCCCTCTGTAAATTGGTTGGAAGACTAAAGCCATATAACCTTAGATTCAGAATCCAAAAGGAAGAGAGAAGTAGAGAATGCTCAGATTAGCCTTGCTTGGATCATGTATACACACTGGAGCAACCATAATGATGGGATAATGTGGCACTTTAATAGACTGTCCTGGGTAGAATAGTGAAATAGGTGAAATGTCAGAGCCCTAAAATTGTTTGTGTCTCCAGGTTCATATGGAATGAGAGTGGGGTGGTTCCCCAAAGGGAAAGATAGTATACTGCTAATAGAAGTGAGAATATAAAAAATAGGCAAAAAATATGGGAGAGAACTTCTCAACTGTCTTCTGGGGGACACCGAAAGGTGGTGTGTATATATGTAGTAGGTGTGCTGAGATATGCAAAAACCATATAGGAGTTATCTGATGCTTAATAGTATCTCTTATAAATATTTGTAGAGAGAATACCTGACAGAAGTTTTGGAAATCAAGGCTACTTGTTAGTGGTTTGAAGACCTAAGAGAATGCCTTTTCTTTCTGTGTTTCCACCTGTAAGGCTGAGGGTTTATAGCAAGATTAAATACTTAGGTATGTGAACTGAACGTTTGCCACAAAGACTGGCGATTTTTAGATATGTTGAGATGGTCTAAGATAAAAGCTTAAATAGTTTATATCTCACCTTCAATGGGTTAACTCTAAATACTATGTATAAGGTATGTCAGTTGCTTTTTGACTGAATTATAAAATAGGAAATGCCAAAGAGCAAAAGCTTAGCAATTTGATTTTAGAGAACCTCCAATTCTTCCATAAAACCCGCCCTCGTTGATGAGCTTAACAAATTGAATTTCGTGAAACTCAGTGCCTCTTTCAAATCCTTGTTACTTGCTTTTCTCATGTTTGTAAGTAAGAATAGAGTCATGTTTGTTGTGTTTTGATTTATTTGCGTTTTACAACTCTGAGGACTTTAATTTTCTTTTTACATTTTGGCTGTGAAGTCTAGTTAAAGGTCTTGCTTAATGGGAACGATTACAGTCTTTGATCATTTTGTTTTATTCTTTGTGATGTTTTCATAGCTTAATTTTTCCATTTGTAAAAGTGTACACATTTGAGCCTTTTGAAATTATTTATGTGGCTAGGTTCATGGCCCATGACTTGCTGGTCTTCTAAAAGTCATATATTATCAAATAGTAGAAGTTGACTTATAGGGCAGAATTCTGTGATAGTTCTACTCAGGGTTATAAATCATATTTTAACATGAAAAATGAATAGGAATTGTGTGAAATTTAATGGTCTGTAAGATACTGCTGTGAGAAAAGGAGAAAATATATTTTATAAAAGAACTTGTACAGAGTCTTTGGACACTTTGTACTCTGTTCTGTTGTCATTGAGTTCTATGAATTGCTACCCCTGAAGTCAGTCTGCTTCCTGTGTTCTTCACACCATCAAAAAGAAGCCAGAATGTACGGTACTTTTAAAAAAGATCTTTACAGATAAGAAGTAGTGTACTACTATTCCCTGGTAACCATAGTATTGATTATGTCAAAAGAAAAATTGAGATGAGCCTGTCAGCATGAAGCAATTAGACAAAGAGAAACATAGACCAAAATACAAGGTCAAGTTGCATCTACCCCATCCTGTGGCAGTATGTTTATTTCTTCTTTATATGCCCCACATATATATCTGTAGAATAAAATGTTTTTAATTGGAATTCGATCCCTTTTGTTTTTTTCCTGGTTGTGTGCAAAAAGCCTAGATTTATACTTAGGAAAGAAGTTCTGGGTCAATATCCTGCCATTTCTGAGTTACTTCTGATAAATTTATGGATTAGAAAAATTTTTTTTTTTTTTTTTTTTTTTTTGAGTTGAAGTCTCACTCAGTCGCCCAGACTGGAGTGCGGTGGCCGCTCCCGGCCACCGCAGCCTCGACCTGTTGGGCTCTGGCGATCCTTCCGCCTCAGCTTTGCAAGTAGCTGGAAGTACAGGTGCACACTACCACGCCCGGCTAATTTTTTGATTTATTGTAGAAATGAGGTCTTGCCAAGGCAGGTCTCGAACCCGCGGGCTCAGGCAATCCACTCACCTCGGCCTCTCAAAGCGTGGGATTACAGGTTGAGCCACCGAGCCCGGCCATGGATTAGAAATTACTTAAAGTTTTCATTGAAGGAGTTGTTGGTGACTTTTCAGTTCAACCCCTGTCACAGTGATACTAACTTACTGAAACAAAACGCATTTGTCTGGATATGTCACCGAACACTGAGCATCAGAAAGGATGGGTAGAGTTTGAGGAGGAGGGTGCATAACTGCATCAGAACAATGGAGTCTATCCGCTTCCAACTGAATATAGTTGGAACTGAATATAGTAGGTTGATTTCTAGTTAAAACTTTCCAAAAGATTGTCTTTGAGTGTTGTTGGAGGACTCTGAGAGGGGAATCAGAGCAAACATTGTGGTGATTCTGAATTTTACAATAGGCATAAGGAATTCTGCTGAAGGGGAAAATATACTAAAGCTCACCATTGTCAGAATAAAGTTTTTTGTTTGTTTTTTTTTAGTCAGTGGAGAGGGAAGGGCAAAGTGGGGATTTGTCCTCTATCTGTTTGCTTGTACCATGGACAGACACCCTAAAGTGAAGCTGCTAGTGACATGCCTCACTATTCTTCAGCTCTTTCACAGCTAGCCTTTCAGATAAAAGGAGAGTCTTACTTAAGGACTCATCTTTACATCTGCAGAGGCAAGACATGCCAGCTTCCTACAACCAACTTGGCCTCAATTCACAAGTATAAATGGATAATCAAGATTCACCAGACTTACAAGAAAATTTAACATGACTAACCACAGCATCTGTCTCCAGAAGTAAGAAAACTCAGGGAGCAGAAGATAATGTAAAAACAATCTATGTCCTAAGAGATGTTGGAAAGATTTGTATATATGTTTTTGTATTGTATACAAAAATCCCGCTATGAGAAAGAAGATAAGAGCAAGAGACTATAGAAATTAAAAACATGATTGCCAAAGAATGTATATGGAGACTACATTAGTAATTTGTAGACTATTCAAGTCACTATTTCAGATTATAGAGCAAAGATGAAAATTGAAAAAGTGGAGACATTGAGGGTCAATCTTGGTGTTCTGACATATAATAGGAATTCCAGGGTGGAAGGGACAGAGAAGATGAAGGACAGACACTTGAAACATGACTAAAACAATTTGAGCTGCAGAAAGCTTACAAGGCTATAGATTGTTAGGAGCTTTTGAAAGCCAAGCAGCACAAATGAGAATATGTTAATACCTAAATATGTTTCCAGAACTTCAAGGATAATAAAAATCATAAAAGATTGTGGAGAAGAGTAGGGAAAGAAAAACTTCAAATTATACTGATATTAGACTTTTCACTCGCAGCACACTGGGTACTGGGATACATTAGACTACTATCTTCCAGTTTCCTTTCCTTTCGTTTCCTTTCGTTTCATTTCCTTTCCTTTCCTTCTTTTCTCCCTTCCTTTATTCCTTTCTCTTTTTTCTTTTCTCTCCTTCCTCCTTTTTATTTCTTTCCTTTTTTTCCCCCTCTTTCTTTCTTTCAATATAGAGTCTCACTGTGTTGTCCAGGCTGGCCTTGAACTCCTGACCTCAAGCAGTCCTCCTGCCTTGGCCTTCCAAAATGTTGGGTGTCGAGTTTCTTAAGGAAACTCGCTTTGAACTTGGGATTTTTCTTCCCATTATTCTATCTTTTGTGCGTAATGGTAACAAAGGCTTTTTCAGATGCTCAAGAATTGAAGAATATTTCTTGCTTTCCAATTTCATGGGGAAGAAATACTCAAAGATGAATTCCAGCAAAACAGAAGATGAGTCCAAGAAAGTATAGAGATGAAATATTGAATGATGATAAAAATATCTGGTAATTCTTAAGGTTATTTTTAAGTAATTGTATAGTATGTAATATCTGGGATCTACAAGGAACTTAAACGTGCCAAAAGGAATAAAAAACATGCAACCCGATTTAAAAATGGGCAAAATATATGAATAGACACTTCTCAAAAAAAGACATACATGCAGCCAAGAGATACATGAAAAACTCAGCTCATTAATCATCAAGTAAATTAAAACCACAGTGAGATACCACCTAACTCCAGTCAGGATTGCCATCATCAATAACTTGAAAAACAACCAGTGCTGGAGAGGATGTGGGGAAAAGGGAACACTTCTATACTGTTGGTGGGACTGTAAACTAGTACAACCTCTGTGGAAAACAGTGTGACAGTTCATAAAAGATCTAAAAATTGACCTTCCATATGACCCCACAACCTCCCTTCTGGGAATATACCCAGAGGAACTCAAATAACTCTATGAAAATGATACGTGCACACACGTTTATTGCAGCATTATTCATGATAGCAAAAACATGGAACCAACTGTGCTGCCCATCAAAAATGGACTGGATTTTAAAAATGTGGTATATATATATATATATATATATATATATATATATATATATACAATGGAATATTATGCAGCCATAAAGAAGGACAAAATTATGAATATCGCAGCAACTTAGATGAACTTAGAGTCTATAATACTCAGGGATCTATCACAGAAACAAATAACTGAGTACAACATGTTCTTACTCATAAACAGACCCTAAACAATTATCATAATACTGTAAGAAAGGGATTGGCAGTAATAGGAAACTGCCAAGAGAGGTGGAAGGGCATACTTCATCAATGAGAGTAGCTGATCTCAAACCAGGTGAAGTGGGGCAAAGTGAGGCCCCAACTTTACCTGTACAATGACCATTTGTATACCTAACGAATTGTACCCCTCATCTTTAACATTAAAAAAAGGTGAGGGTAGATTGTGGGAATGTAATAGTTTGAAAAGTGAGCGCATGCTAGGGTGAAGGTTTGTTTGGAAACTAAGTACTTTTAGATGTTGATAGAAAAATAAGCTAAATTTTACCTTATTAGTGACAATCAGTGGTCTATAATTTCCAAATAACATAACAAAAGAAAATACAATTAAATGTGGTAAATATTAACATAAGATGTTAGTAATTAGTTCAGATATACCAGTTATCATCATTGCTGTGAATAAATTATCCCTTATCGAAATAAAGACTCATTTGGGGTAAAAAAAAAATCCAATTCTAGGCTAGGTACTATGGCTCACACTTGTAATCCCAGCACTTTGAGAGGCTGAGGCTGGAGGATCACTTGAGGCTGGGAGTTTGAGACCAACCTGGGTGACAAAAGAAGACCCCCATGTCTACAAATTTTTTTTTTTTTTAATTAGCTGGGCATAGTGGACATGCCTATAGTCCTAGCTACATGAGAGGCTGGGATGGAAGAATTGCTTGAGTCTAGGAGTTTGAGGCTGCAGTGAATTGTGAACATGCCATTGCACTACAGCCTGAAAGACAGTGGGAGACCCTGTCTTAAAAAAAGGAAAAAAAACTTCAGTTCTATACTGTTTCTAAGAGTCAAACTTGAAATTGAAAATTAAATTGTGAAAATGCAAAGCTAGGTAAATGGTTAAAAATGCACAAGATGTGTTAATATTTTCATCCAACATAGATAATATAGAATAAAAGATAAAAAACTTTACACAGGGCAAAGAGAGATATTTCATACTGATAAATAATAGAATCACAAGTCTGATTTAGAAGAAATTCCACTGAAGGTAGGTATAAGAAAAATCTGTATGATGTCAGGTTCTGACCATTGTTAACTCAAGAAAAAGAAATAAAAATTATATATGTATGAGGGAAAAACTCAAAACTCTTAATATTCATAGACAATTAGAAAATACAAGAAAAATTCTTGCTTTCAGAATAAGAGTGTTTATTAAGATGGCAAATATATTAGTATATACACCAATATGTTTCCTTTACAAAAACATTAAATTAGAAGACAGTACAGGATATGGGAGCATTTAGAAAACTAGAAAAAATTATAAAAAATACAGAAACTATAACTTGAAATAATAGAAATGCATAAAAATGGTCTGATAGGAATTATAAAACTTTACCAAAACACATATAATGACTCTTAGTATGATGCTTTAGATATGGAATTCGTGTTATAAATATTTAATATTATTTTATTTGAGGCTTAACGATCTTTTCAGTGTAAGGTGTATAGTTTTGGTTTCCATTAATTGCCTTTAATTCACATGTGTGTTCTGATTTATGACGATAAGTACTTTGGAGAAAGACATTCAGTTAATGAATTTCGCTTGTAGTGCTGTCACTGTTAAAGTGGAGTGTTTGTGTGATGTTTGCCAACTTGATCATATTCTGAAGTCTGTTGAATAAGTCAGTTATGGGCATTTTGATAACCTAGTCAATGCTTTGGAATACATTGTTTCTTTTATTCTTAGTGTCTGGTGCTAAATAGGTTTAAAGGTAGCCTAATCATTTAGAAGCTGTGCTTTCTTCTTGAACAAAGTAATGGCAAATAAAATAGCCAATATGCTTATTATGTACCAGTGATTATTTCAGTCATTTTATTTGCATCTGTTAACTCATTGAATACTTACAAACAATCCTTTGAGGTTGGTAATGCATCTATTAGAAACTGAGGCATAGAGTTGGATAACTTCCCTAAAGTCATTCAGCTAATAATTGGTGGAGCTAGATTTGAACCCATGACATATGGTTACAAAGCCTGTGCTGTTACCCCATATGCTGTCCTATCTCTTAGCAACTTTTATTTAAACCAATTGTTAATTTAAAAAAAAACAAAACCATGATTCATTAGCTTCACAATTCTTTGATTGGTTTATTCTGTTGTAGAGGTAATGATATCAGTATTCTAAGAGAGGAACCTCATCATTTGTTTGACATCTATTCAGATCTTCAATCTTGTGTGATTATTTTTACCTCTATTATGATAGCTTCCATAGGCTCTTCTACAAATTGGTGAATCACTTAAACAGAACACACACACACACACACACACACACACACACACACACACACACACGCTTACAGCCATTGGCTCCTGTAAGTACATATTAAAGATGAAGATTGAGAAGGTTCAAGTGCATCAGTATTAAACAGCATGCCTACTTGGAATTTTTGTTTAATGGCCAAAAGTTATTCTTTTATATATTTTTTTGTTTGTAATCATCATAATTGGGAAATTCTGAAACTTACTTAAAGAAAGGAAAAATTTTTAGTAAACCAAAAAAGTAGACTATTGTATTCCCTTTATTTTGAAACATAGCATTTAGAAAACTAGAAAAAAATTACACTTTAGTTGTTAGGTTTGAAACATTGGGTTTGTTAAAGGATATAAAATTATAGCTAGATAGGAGGCATAAATTTTAGTGTTCTATACCACTGTAGGATGATTATATTTTTAAAAAACATATAGTTTCAAATAGCTAGAAGGAGGATATTGAATGTTTGAACACAAAGAAATGATATATGCTTAGGATGATGGATATGTTAATCACTATCGAGACATCACTATGTTCTTCATGGATAGGTGCAGTTATTTGTCATCTTAAATAGTTAAATTAAATTTTAAAAATGAAGATAATCATAATAGAAGGTAAAAATAAATGAAAAGATAAAAAAGCTTGGTAAAATATAGAGTCAATTTGGGATCTTGAAAGACATGACATAATCAGTTATTCAGTAAATAGTCATGAAGAACATCTGTAATAAGTGCTACTGTGCAGGGAGGCATGGGTGTTGTGCAAGCCAAGAAAGGGGCCGCTAAGTTACAACAGGGGCCAGAGGAGAATGTCTGCGGTAGATGACTCATGAGTAAGTCTTGCTGGACAAATGCAAATTAAAAAAGAATATCTTTGAAATGAACTGGCAGAAGCATGTTGCCTGTTTCTATCACATATGAAGTGTTATTTTTTATATTATGCATGGCATTATATGTTCCTCTTTGAGTACCATTATTGCACGAACAGTGAAATTTATGGACATTCTGGATTTGTTCTTTACTTTGTGAAGAAACTTAGTGAAACTGTAGTTTCGCTAGCAGTACTTTTCTCTTGTATTTCAGATTTAATTTTCTTGTTGGGAGTCAAAGCCTGAAATACGTTGTTACAGTTATGTGACTAACTGATAGCTGTAATTGAGATGATGGGTCATGATTTGATGGATCTGGTGGGAAAGGTCAACTATAGAATTTTTTAAGTTGGACAGCTGTGTTAACTTCTTTACCAGAAGTCTTGAGACTTATGCTCTCCCTTTGTCTGTTAATCATACTGGGCTTCTACCTGACCCATGGCAGTGTTGAGCTTTTCATGATAGATGGTATAATATAGACTCTTTGACAAATTTTCAGGACAGTTAATGTAATGAAATTGGGTGTTCTGAAGTAACTTTATTTCAAATGAGCAGACATGGTTACAAATACAGTGGAGCCAGATATGTAAAGAAGTGACTTGGGATGACTGTATCACAGGCTTATGGTGGTATTGATTAGACTTTGGAGGCCATGAGTCCTGTCGTCCTTGCTTGCTACCATTCCCTTGGGAATGGGTTACTTTTGCACTTAAGACAGTTTATGTATTTTCCCCTCTGTCTCTAAAGAAAACTGCATATAAAAATATATGTAACCTGAGTTTTATTTTATTATAGAATCAAATAGCACTAAAGCTGAATTAGATAAGTAAGGATTTTGAAATGAGCATTTTGAAGTGTCCTATAGTTCCTTAATGTAAGCTGTCTTCAAAGGGAATTTTTAGTAGATACAATTAGATTTAGAATTTATGAAACGAATTCCTCAAGAAAAATCATGTCTTACTTGTTTTTGCCTCCTAGTAACCTCAAGTAATAGTTCCTGGGCTTTGATACATGTTTTTGTTGATTGATTAAATTAACACATAAATACATTAGCTGTATCTACCTACTGTCTTAGAACCAATAAACTATTTTTCATTATTGTTGTGTGCAATCCAAACTAATGGATGGAATATTATGGAGTCCAGGGACACGGTATAGGTTAGGTTAGATTACACTAAAATCTTACTAAAGGAAATTCTATTAATTTAGGATTCAAAGTAACTTGATATAGGCTGAGTTAAAACATAAGCAGATGTTGAAGCTACTGTTTTTAGGCAGTTTGAATTTGCTCATTTGCATTAGTACAATGAATGTGGCAATTTAAAATGATCAAATTATCTATTCATTAAAACATATCAGCAGGGACTGGTCCTTGGCAACACTTGGCTAATTAGTTCGTTACAGTGTATATGTGAAAGTAACTAATTTTCTTTCTTCAACATTTTTCTCTAATTCAGTATTGCCTATCTTCATTATTTCCAGTAGTGTGAATTACTATTGATAATTATACTGGTGGCATTTTACTCTATGCATATTTAGTATAAAATTGTATTCAAGTTTTAATGGTCAAGGTACAACTTGGTCTGCATTAAGTGGAATTATCATTTAGCTTGAAATACTGTAAATGCCTTGTTTTTATTAGGTGTTGTTTTATTTATCAAGCATTTTCAATTCACTAATTTAATCATTCAACATACATTTATTGCAGTCTTCCTATATGGTAAGTTGTGGTAATACTAAGATGAGAGAATATAGTCTTTGCCCTCAGGAATGACAGGACTTTGTGGGTTTTCAGAGGCATTACTTTTTAATACAAGATGGTTATTGCCATTATTAATATATATAAGTGCCCTGGAACATAGGTGAAAGGGCCCACAAGTTTTCCTGAAGCAGGGGAAGGGAAGGAATTCTAGACAGAAAGAAGAACACATGGAAAGACATAGATTTGTGGCATGTTACAACGAGGTAACAAGAAGGCAGGGAGTTCCATATTAAACTGGGATATATAGACTGAAGAAAGTCATTTTTAGAGTGGATACTGGGCAAGTATTTGGAAGTAACGTCCTACAGAGCTTTGCAGTCAGGCAGGAGATGAAGATTTCTTTAAGGTACTGGGGTAATCAGAGATAGGGAAGATGAAGTTATATAGCAGAGTGTTAAAGTAGAAATTTCAGTGGAGATCTTGAGATACCAAAGTGAGTTTTGAGACAGAACACTCAGCAGAACTTGTAGAATAGAAGGAATAAAGCTGGATGTCTGAGAACTACTGTAATTCTTAGCCGCTCACTCACATGGACATGTGTAAGTTAGGAAATGAGAGGATAGGTGAAAAGAAGGAGGATTCTTGGAGGAGGCTGATGAGCTACGAGCCCCACAAATACCGGCTTCGTATTTGAAGCCTAGCGACAGGGACTTCAGCTACCCCCACCTCTCTCCTCCACATCTCCCTACTCCAGCTTGATGTGTATCCCTTGCAGTTGGGGTGAACAGATGGATGCAGTGACTTGGTGGCTGCCTGAAAAAATCCAAAAGGGGGTGACAGTCTGGCTAGCTGTTGTAATGGTAGAAGCATGGGAGAGAGTATTTATTGCAGTGTAGGGACTGGCTTGTATGTCTAGAATTTGTTGAAGCAAAAGATGTTAGTGCTATCCTATGTCATGTCCCACTTGTCCCATGAAAAAACTTTGGGATCATGAGCAAGAGAACTACAGTGGTATTGTTTCAGATCTCATATTAGAGGGCTGCTTAAAGGGGTATACAGTGCTTTGCTGAAAGAACCATGATTCCTAAGGGCTGTGGAACAAGTATGCCACCTGCATCAAGAGTCTAAAGATAACTTAATCTTACAGGTTTGGGCTGCTTTCCGTGGAGCAGTAGGAGAATCCCTTTGGGGCCTGTGAGAGGTGAAGGAATGCTGACACTGTTCCCCAGGGGAGCCCGCCCAGATTCAGAGATGAAGGCAGGGGGTGGTAAGCCCCTCAGCATTAATGAAAGGTTGTAAGGTTAATGAAACCTCTGGGAATTTTGCCAGCTACCACTCTCATCCTTTGCTACAGAGATTCTGGATTTAACTTTCCTAATCTTATCAGTGTGGGAGTAAAAAAATGTGTGGATATTCTCAGGTTTAGTCCTTAGTGGGCGTTGACTGATAATCATGAACCATTTATTGCAGTAGAGATTGCTGGGAGGTTGGTTCATTTCATTTTCCTTTGACTTCCACTTTTACGTATTTTGTGCCTTTGTGAAGTTTACAGTTGGAGATCTCAAAATTCACTTTAGCTCAAGCTTTTTTTGGTGATGTCATATTGTCTTTATAATTAATGGTGCATTGCCGAAGTGCTGTCAAGCCTAAAAGTATTTGCAAATAACCAGGTATGTTCATTCTGTCCCTTTTCATGCCTTTTCCCTTTTGAAAGATTAGTGGAAATTCACTTAACCCATGTATAAATGATGAGACATACATGCATTTATGTTGCCTTGTGGAGATTTCTTGGTGCCTGTTTGAAAGCACTCAGTGAGCATTTATTTGATGAGTTCTTAGTTACTTTTTGAAGCCAGGGAGGGTTCAGGCAATGGTCTACAAAATTACTGAAGCAAGTCCAGGAGTCATTTTGAAACAATAGAAAAATGAAGAATCATGCATGTGTATATTAGGTTGTCTTAAATCAAACCCTAGCTGAAGCTGTGGTGACACTTGCTGTTCATGAAAGACTTAATACAGTCTTTCTAATCGGATGAATTGTCTTGTTGTGCAAAAACTGTTATTACACTGTGTGTGAAACCAACCATGCTGCAGGGGGAAAAATTAAATCGCCTGACTGAGAGGTCACTGGTGAATAGTAACACAAGATCTATTACCGTTATTAGAGACTCTGGAGGACATTCACCCTTTTATGGTCTTTCAACTGCTGGAATGAAATATTTTAGAGGTAAATGACATCCTTCTGGGAAATCCTTCTGAAGATTCATTCTTTGCTGTTTGTACATAGGCAAAAAAGGAGAGGGGACACAGGGGTAAAAATCACATTATTCCTTTCAGATCACTTAAAAATTTACCTAATTTGATTTGGTGTGATAACAATTGCCGTTAAATGTTCTTCATTACACCCTTCTTAATCTGTGTCTATTAGGACCACACTTTGTCTTTTATAACATGTCAATTGCATTCTGTAATCATTTCTGTAGGGAAATTCATGATAGCATGAAAGCTAAGATACTAGGGTAGATGTGGTTTATGTCAAAATCTGGATTAAGCCCTTTAAGATACAGTCACTGAAGAGTCTATCTTCTTATTTTGTTTATTTTCTTTTAAGGGTCTCTGAGCATATATAAAGAAGAGTATGTGAGTATATATTTTAGTTCTGCATGGCAGCCATGCTGAGCAGTAAATATTTTAAGAATATGTTCAGAAGTGAGTGAATAGCTATTGATCCGAGGTGAAGCTATATAGCACAATTATTCAAGTGGGAACCAGAGTTCCTTTCCAGTGGATTATATTCATTATAAACTGTCAATCCATTTGTTATAGTTTATTACCACTCTGGAATTTTCTGCTTTTCTGTTATTTTGCTATATGATTGAGATTAGTGTTTGTTGGGACAAGTAAGGAATAGAGTAGTCAGCAATAGTATTGCAAATAACTTGGTTAAATTTTTTAAGTTAATTTTGAAGTGGAATAACTGACTTTTCCCTTTTCCCGTTATTTGATTGCTGCATCTTCCCTGTCCCCCTCCCCAAAGCTTTCTTACTTTCTTATTGCCCGAAAGATATGGAACTGTTAGGGTGATGTGAATAGGCATATAAATTCTGTTTCTTAGTGCCTGCTTTGTTACAGGTATTTTGATGGGGTCGTTAAAACATTTCTGTTGAAATGGGGGATGGGAAGAAAAAGTAGAGGAGAGGGAATACATTGTCAGTGGGAATAATACATAGATATTTGAGCTTCACCTGGAAATAAAAATAATTTTGTAAAATGAGAGATAGAAGCCCTTTGTCAGGTTGCTAATGAGAGGCTTGACCTAGCTGCTGCTGCAGCAGCATCTTTGGGGATGATGAGAGATGCAAAATGCACTGTTGCTAGGCAACTCTCTTGGCTGCCTTTGGAGCAGGTTCATATGTGCTAAGAGCTAATGAATCCTCGTGTCTGCTCTTTGAAACTGTTCAAAAGCCAATGAAGACATACCCAGACATTTAGCATTTACAAGTACCTGGGCCATTCTTGCCATGTCATTTATTCATTAAAAATTAAGTTGACCATTTAGTGTATACTGGAAATTGCTTTATTTTTCAAAGCAGACCAAGGTTTGAGCCCTAATAAATATGTTTTCAAAAAGAAGCCTAATATAGATGACTTACCTCTGATTGGTGCTATTTAAATTATTCTATATGAAGGCTTATTTTAAATCTGAATGCCTTCCCCCCCACCACCTGTGAAAGTGAAAAGTTGTTGGAGCCTGCCTTTTCAGGCCTCTGAAAACATTTTAAATTATACCATTTATATACCTTGTTCAGCCCAAAGCCATTATTTCTGAAGATTCTAGGAATCTGGAACCCAGAACTGATTTTGTAGGTGGACTGTCTAAAACTCTTTGCACCTCCCCCGTCCCCAAATCCTAGACAGTAAGCCATAAGACAAGCCACAGAAATTAAAGCCTGATAAAGCATCTCTGAAACCAGTATGAATCTAAGTACTTGTAAAATTCCATCCAACCTCTAATAATACCTTTCTCTCAAGGGCATTATGAGGATTAAAAGATCCTATACATGTAAAAAAAAAAAAAATCAAAAGTGCCATGTAAGTGCTAGTTTTTATACTGAATTTCAACTACAAATTTTGTATACTATATTATTAGCTATTAGTCCGGTGTGTTAATATTTTGACAGGATATAGGATAATTGTACTGGGATTTATTTGTAGCAGGGATTAGCCTACGCCTTTCTATATTTTGGTTGTATTGACCAGTGGTTTCTCTTAGTGTCACAGCCACTAGTATAATATCATGTAATAGAAGGCATTCAGTAAAGATGTGTAGACTAAATTGAATTGTTTTATTTTAATATTTCAAAATATATTAGAGATTCTGCTATAATTCTGCAAATGTCTGTTTTCTAACCTCTAATATGAGAATAATAAAAGAACTCACCTCATTAAATTCATCATGTGGATTAAATGAGATAATCCAGAATACAGTACCCAGTTTATAATCAGAGCTCAATAAAAGTTATGTATTATTAAAATTATAGTTGTTTTTATAGCTCTTTTTATTTATTTCGCAGTTGTTTGTGTGTCACTTTATGTTCCAGGAGCAGTGCTAGGCTATTTAGCTAGATGACATGTTCCTTGCTCATCTTGAGCTATCGTTATATTTTATTCCCCAAGTGCATAAAAAGAGAGACATTAACTGTTATGTGTGTGTGTGCCTGTTTTATTCAACATTTAGATGCTAAAAGGGGATAGAGATTAGTGCTATTCAATAGAAATAAAATGTGAGCTGTATATGTAGTATTACATTTTCTGGAAGCCATGAAATTAATTTTAATATAGTATTATGATTTATAGTATTATGATTTATAGTATTAACCCAATATATCTGAAGTATTATTTCAATATGTAATCAATATAAAATTATTAATGAAAGATTTTATATATATTTTGTACAAAATCTTCCAAATCTGGTATGTATATTACACTTAGATCACTTCTCAATTCAGGCTAGCCACATTTCAAGTGCTCAATGGCCTCATGTGGCTAGTGGCTACCATGTTTAAAAGTACAGAGGTAGTAAGCATTCCCAGTGCTCACTTTTTCAATATAAATGTCAATATATATTTAGAAATACTCCTTATTTGGTTTTATTTGGCTAGAAATGGCCTCACTGTCTCTGCAGTGGAATAGTAACCTAAAATGGGGTTTTCAGGGAGGCACTAAGAGGGTAATGGTCTGGGACGGCTTTTTGGTGGCAGAAGTAGCCAGTCTCAATACCTATACTTTCTTAACCTTCTCTTCATTTTTCAGTTATTCTTAAGTTCAGTTCAGCTCATGTTTACTGAGTACTGTTATATTTTTGGTTCTAGGTAAATATAAGAAGAATAGGAGCAAGCTTGCTGCCTATAAGGCATTAACAGGCTAGTTCATAGGCTGATGTGTAAGAATGAATCACTATGACTCAAAGTACATTGGAATGAGTATGTGCACCGTTAGAGTGACAAACGGTACTTGGAGTATTCTTTGCCTAGAAAGGGGCAAGCAATTACCATATAATCCTTAAACATTATTTTTCATGGTTACAAGTATTTCTGTGAGTGAGTAGTTGAACTACTGGGTTAAAAAAAGATATGTATACAGGGTTCAGTGGTCAGAGGGAAGGAATAGATGTGCCTTGAAAAATAAGTTGATCAGGAAGGCAGGGAGAAGCATGATCAACTTTGTTCCCTGGCATCAAATGTCATCTTTGGGTAGGAAATCTGCCCTCAGTTTCATTCTTCCACTGAGTCTTTCCTGGGTACTATGGCCAGCTTAGCTACTTCCTACTCTTCTGCCTGCTAGTATTATGTCTTCTGATCGTTTAATATCCAGCTCAGTCTCTTCACTTACTGAAGTATTGCTGAAACTAATTTTAGTGAAATAACATTTTATTGTACTAAAGTAATATTCTTGAAATATGTAATAGCAGTATGTAAAATATTACACAACCTACTAGTATGTACAAGTATTCTTGTTCCTTCCCTAAAAAAATGCATACACATATATGCTCATAAAAGCATTTTGTTTTACATATTCCTTTGTAATTTCTATTTTTCGGTCATCAAGATGTTATGGCCATTTTTCCATATTAGTTTATACAGTGTAACTTGTGACTTTCTAACTTGTGGTTTTTGAAGTCTGCTGGCATTCTATAGTGTATCAACAGCTTAATGTATATGATGTTTATATTGTAGCTATAAAAATCATAGTAAGAATAAATTTTCTAAAAGTTCCTGTTTGCCACTTTTTTTTCCCTTGTGGTTTAGATATATGTGCTTTGCTCATTCTTTTTGAGGGGTGGAGACGTTTGTATTTATCTTAGGAATTTTTGCATTCATTATTTAGAATATCAGATCATAGGTTGATAATTATATATGTATGTGTGTGTGTGTGTGTATGCTTTCTTTTTAATAGCTAAAATTAGTGAGTGCTTACTGTGTGCCAGGTTCTGGATTAGTGTGATTAGGTACAGAATTCTAGGTTGGAATCATTTTCCTTCAGATTCTTGTTTGCTTTCTTTCATTGTTTCCATAGCTTCCAGTGTTGCTGTGGAGAAATCCAAAATTATTTTGATTTCTGAATTTCTGAGTGTGTGTGCAAATGTAGAAAAAGCCCTCCAATTGTTTCTCCTCTGCTTTCACACAATTACTGCAGTCAACACAGAAGACTTCTGTGACTAAAGTGTGTGAGGGTTTTCCCCAAACACCAAAAGCAATCAATCAGTTTTGCAGTAGACACCAACTGGTTGTCCTCCAGATCAGTTCTGACACTATCTACCTGGAGATAGCGTAGCATCAGATCTCACAGGTTGAGGCCCCTTCAGACAGCAATTCCATGTCTGGGTCTCCAGAACTTCTGACCAACTGGCTTCAAATTGGGGTTTTGATGATCCCCTCTGTGGGTTCAATTAATTTGTTGGAGCAGCATACAGAATTCAGGGAAACATGTTTACCACTTTATTATAAAGGATATTTCAAAAGATATAGATGAAGAGATGCATAGGGTAAGGTTATGTGGGAAGAGTTGTGGAGTTTCTATGTCCTCTCCGAGTGCTCTACCCTCCAAGAACCTCCACATGTTCAGCTGTTGGGAAACTCACGTATTCCCTGGCCTTTTTTACTTTTATAGAGATGCTATTACATAGGCATGATTGATTAAATTACTAGTCATTGATGGTCAACTTAATCTTTAGTCCTTTCTCCTCCCTGGAAGTTGGAACTGAAAATCTCAACCCTCTAACCTGTCTTGGTCTTTCCAGTGACCAGCCCCATCCTGAAAGCTATCTGGGGGCTACCAGCCATCAGTCAATCATTAGATTACAAAATGACGTACTTTGGAGATTCTAAGGATTTTAGTTGTATGCCAGGAAATAAGATTGAAGACCAAATATATATTTTATAATATCATAGTATTTATTTTTGTGAACCTAAGTTTTTAAAAAAAAAATTTTCTTTCTGGAAGCTTTTAGGATGTATATTTGATTGTACCTGGTACTCTATAATATTATGATGATACACATTGGTGTGTATCTATTTTAATCTGTTTTGCTAGATAATTGATGGCCCGTTTAATCTGAAAATTCAGGTCCCCTTAATTTTAGGAAATTTTAAAAATTATTTTGTCATCGACTTCTATTCCCTCGGCTGACCTAGTTTTTTCTTTCTAGAACCTCTCTTATTTGGTTTTGGATCTTGAATTCCTATAAGGGTCATGTAATTTTCTTTCACTCTACTCTTGGACAGATTTTCTTGCCTTTATTTTTCAATTTTTATTGAATTTTTTGTTATGCTATCACTTGTAGATTCAACAGCTCCTTTGTTTTGTGGATATTTTTCTTCTTTTTAAGTCATATTAATTCTTACTTAGTAGTCTTTCATTGTTTTAATGAAAGCTTAGTGAATTCTGAAAGCTGTAGAGCTTGTAAATTATTCATTTAACATTTCTTCTAGATTATTTTTAAAATGATTTCATTTGACATGTAATATTTGAATGCATCTGGAATTTTTTTTGTGCATGACAATGTGTTAGGATTACCTTACCCCATCAGCTAGCCAGTTATTCTACATCATTCATAGATTAATCTGTTTTTTTCTCCTCCTATTGGTTTTCACTATTTGCTTCTAGCATGGATGTCACTGTCAGTGTCTTACTAATGTTCATTTCATCTTTCTAGTCTGATGATTTTCCTTGATGTAGAAAATTATGCATAGAAGTTTACAATACCTGTTTTCTGTCATTCCTTAACAGTACACTGCACTGTCTACTCCAAGCAGGGAAATCAGTGCTTATTGTTATTCAGTTGTTACAAAAAATTTAGATCAGTCTTTTTTTTTTTTTTTTAATGCTCTGGCTTTTTTCATTAATGTTACTTCATCCTGGTTATTAATGTTCTTGGTTAATGTAAAATTCTAATCAGATTATTTGTTTCTCATTATTCATGTAGACTTTATTTAATAGTTGGACTTTTATTATAGATTAAATTAGGACCTAATTTTGTTTGTTTGTTTTTTTATTTTTTTCTTGAGTTGGAGTCTCACTCTGTTGCCCAGACTGGAGTGCAGTGGCTGCTCCCGGCCACCACAGCCTCGACCTGCTGGGCTCCGGTGATCATTCCGCCTCAGCCTTCCAAGTAGCTGGAACTACAGGCGTGCGCTACCATGCCCAGCTAACTTTTTTTTGATTTATTGTAGAGATAAGGTCTCGCCAAGTTGCCCAGGCGGGTCTCGAACCCGTGGGCTCAGGCAATTCACTCACCTCGACCTCCCAAAGCGCAGGATTACAGGCTGAGCCACCAAGCCCGGCCAAATTAGGACCTTATAATATTCATGGTATAAGACATGTATCACTTAATACAATTTCAAAGGTTTTGTCATTGAAGTAGGAAAGTGAGGCATGGAGCCATGCTTTATATTCAGCCAATGTGTGTTGGTCATTTATTTAGTCTTTTCGAAATGTAGTATGAATTTTTGTCATATTTACCATAATCAGTTTTCATAGTTTTTTATATTCCAGTAAATTGATTTCACTCTTACAACTTTGGATTCTTTGAGCAATTTACTATTTTATTAACCCGCGAAGCATTGAGTCTCTGATTTTATTACATGATTGCCTACCTAGCTATACTTAACTATAGCTCTTTGTTAGCAGGATTTCAAACTCCTCCTTTTTAACTGTGATGTAAAACACATTACCAACAATACACATAATAGTAGATATTGACTGCATCTAATTGAAACAAAACATACATATTTTATACTTTACTTACAGGATATTAGCTTTTAGTTTTTGTTCTATCGGTCAGACAACCAAAGATTTAGAGCTCACATGGTAGAGCTGTAAAACTACTTTTGTCCAAGAAGAAATTTTACACTTATAGGAACTTAGTTATTTTAGTTATCATGTGCACAAGTTGTCAAAATGGATGGAATTACCATTGATTGTACTCCTTTTCCTCCACTGGTGGTTACTTGTGAATAATATGGCTGACCATTACTTAGTGATTCAAGTTTTTAAATACTATTTTCTAAATATATAATTTGTCTGACTCTGAGAGATAATGAAAATTCAGATGGCTAATGAAAGCAACCTGGAAATCAGGTTTAGGCTGGGAAGGGTTGTGGGTATTTTTTCTTCTATGTCATAGTCCTCAAGTGATATGATACTTGACTTTATTTGGTCTACAGTTTTTCCCACATTTTTCCATACTTGGGACCTTTGTTTTGCTGACCATATTTTCTATATACTAGGAATTTTAGACCTCAGATTTTGATGATGTTCATGTTTTTGACATCTTGGTAACCTTTATTCTACAGATACAGTTTTCTCATTCTAAGTTAATTTGATCAGAGTACTACCTTTAAGTATTTTGTAAATGGTAGGCTTTTAATAGTTGTTTATATACTCAAATAATTGTAACATTACTACAAGAGCCATTTTGGTTACTGGAACTTGAGCAGGTAAAGAAATTAGGAATAATTTATGCTTTCTAAAAGCGTTTACAGTGTTCTGGGAACTAGGGATGAAAATATGAATGTCATCCCTGCATTTGGTATGGCTAAGTGGCAAATACATGGATCTTGTAGCTAGATTACTTTGATCCAATCCTGACTTCAGTACAAGCTCAAAAATCTCTTTCAGTGTTAAAATTATTCAAGGGGACCAGTTGGAAGCCCAAACTTCACCTGCATGTAGATTACTTATGTACCTAATCCTGATTGTACCCACATCTTTATAATAAAGTAAACAAATTTAAATAATTATGTTTCTGTTTGTGTATATCATTCAAGAATATTCATTCTTTGTTATATAGTAATTCATGTTTTGTCTCTTAAGTTTTAACTTAATACATATTATCTTACCATTCTTTTATAAATGGCAAACACCCTTATATACATAGAATTTAGATCTAATTTTTCTTGGGACAAAGTCTTATGCAAAGATGAGTCAGCATTTATTGAATCTAAGGATATGAATAAAATGTGAATTAAAGCATTTTTGTATTTCAGGACTAGTTTTATAAAGCATGAGTGAAAAAAAGAGAATTATATATTGCTTTGGATTTTCGCCTATTGCTTCCATTGGATGATCATGTCTTGGAATTATTTTTTTCCACTAGCGACCTTATTTTCTATTTATACAGTAATAAATAAGTATAATAAGTATTTATTTATTTATTTTAAATATGTGGGTTACAATTCAGGATTAGGTATACAAGTAGACATCGTACAGGTAAAGTTTGGGCCTCCCTTTGGTCCCAACTTTGCCTGGTTTGAGATCAGGTATCCTTATTGATGTTATATGCCCCCCCCCCCCCGGGCAGTATCTTGCTACTGCCATATTTATACTTATTTATTACTGTATATCTCATAGTAATAAAGTGTGAGCTATTGCTCGTACTTTTTTTTTAAAGGGATAGTTATGAACATTATATTTTCTCTCATCTGATAACCATGATGAATACTAACAAAGCTCTTTTAATTTCTTATAATTTAAAGTAGATGGCACTATTATAATTTTTATTATAGAATCCTCTGAAAAATTAGGCTGTTATTTTTTGTAGCCTCATGAAGTGTTGTCAACATGGATGTTTTTTCTGACTCCAGAGTTGAAGTTTTATATTGAATGCAGGAAGATGTTGGTTTGTGTGTCTCCTGCTTGTGTTTTCCTTTA
>CAUYQG010117998.1:0-14881 GCA_963574415.1 Tarsius wallacei
GTATTATGGTAATTGTTCAAGACCCGCTTGTGAGGGAGAACATGTGGTATTCAGTTCTTTGTTTCTGTGATAGATCACTCAGTATCACAGATTCTAAGTCCATCCAAGTTGCTATGAAGTACATAATTTTGTCCTTATTTACGGCTGCATAATATTCCAAAGTGTATATGTACCACATTTTGTTATCCAATCCTCTTTCGACGGGCAGCACGGTTGGTTCCATGTTTTTGCTGTTGTGAATAGAGCTGCAATCAACATGCATGGCCAGGTATCTTTTTCATAGAAATATTTGAGTTCCTCTGGGTATATTCCCAGTAGGGAGATTATAGGGTCATATGGAAGTTCAATTTTTAGATCTTTTAGGAATAGCCAAACTGTTTTCACAGAGGTGGTACTAGTTTACACTCCTACCAACCATGTAAAAGTGTTCCCTTTTTGACACATCCTTTCCACCATTTGTTGTTTTTTGAGTTACTGATGGTGGCCATCTCAACTGGAGTTAGCTGGTATCTCAGTATGATTTTAATTTGCATTTCTTTGATGATTAGTGAGGCTGAGCACTTTTTCATGTATCTATTGGCTGTCTGTATATCTTCTTTTGAGAAGTGTCTATTCATGTCCTTTTCCCACTTTCAATCTTCATAGGTTGTAGGTCTCTCAGAATTTATCCATTTATTCTATTTTTAAAATTTATTGTATATAGTTGCTCACAGTAGTCTCTGTCCTCTGAATGTCTGTGATATTAACTTTAATGTCTAACTTTTGTCTCTGATATTACTTATTTGGGTCTTCACTCTTTTTTTTAAGTCTAGCTAAAGTTTTGTCTATTTTGTTTATCTTTTTTTAAAAAAAAACAACTTTTGCTTTATTCATCATTGAATTTTTTTTAGCTTCTATTTATCTTATTTATGCTCTAATTATTGCTTCTTCCCTCCAACTAAGTTTCATTTTGGTTTGTTCTTGCTTTTCTAGTTCTTTAATGTGCATTATTGTCTATTTGGGGCATTTTTAATTTCTTGATATAGGTTTTGCTATAAACTTTTATTTTAGTACTGCTTTTGCTATAGTCCATACATTTTAGTACATTGTGTTTCCTATTAGTTTAAGGAAATGTTTTACATTTCCTTCTCTATTTCTTCATTAACACAGTGGTCATTCTGAAGTATGTTGTTTACTTTTCATTTATTCGCAAAGTTTTCAAAGTTTTTCTTGCTACTGATTTCTAGTTTTATTCCATTCTGGTCAGAAAAGATATTTGAGATAATTTTTTGAATTTTTTTTGAGAATTGTATTGTGGCCTAATATATGGTCTTTCCTGAAGAGTGTTCATGTGCTGAAGTGTATTCAGCAGCTGCTGGATGTAATGTTTTGTAAGTGTCTATCAGGTCCACTTAGTTTATATCACTAATTATATCTAATGTTTCTTTGCTGATTTTTTTTGTCTCGATGTGGGGGATGTTGAAGTCCAAAACTATTATTGCATTGAGGTCTATTTCTCTCTTTAGCTATTATAATAAGTACTTTATATCTGTGTGCTCTGGTGTTGGGTACCTATGTATTTATAATTGTTGTATCCCCTGCTAATTGATCCCTTTAGTATTGTATTATTTGTTTCTTTTTACTGTCTTTGACTTGAGATCTATTTTATCTTTTATAAGCATAGCTTCTCCTGTTCTTTTTTGATTTCCAATTATATGGAATGTTTCTTCTATCCCTTCATTCTCAGCCTACATGTGTTTTTATAAGTAAAATGAGTTCTTTAGGTAGCATACGATTTGGCATTTTAAAATCTATTCGGCCACTATAATTTTAATTGGAGAATTTAGTCAATTCAATGTTATTATTGATAGGCAAGAACTTACCACTGCCATTGTTAAATTTGTTTTCTGGTTGATTTGTAAGTCCTTTCTTTTATTTTTTTATTTTTTCGGTCATCCTTTGTATGTAAATGATGTTCTCTAATCATATGTTTTAATTCCTTGCTTTTTATTTTTTGTGTGTCTGTTATAGGTTTTACTTTGTGGTTATCATGAAGTTTGCAAAAAACATAATAAATTGTCTCAAATTGATGACAACTTAACTCTGATCACAAAGAAAATTTTTAAAAAAGCAAAGAGAAAACTAATCTATACATTTTAACTCCACCCTGTCCCAATTTTTGACTCTTTGTTGTCTCTATCTTTTTATACTATCTCTTAACAAATTGTAGTTTTTTAAAAATAAATTTGCTTTTCATAGTAAATATATGAATGGTTTATGCACTACAATCAAAGTATTATGGTATTCTGAATATATCTGTGCATTTTTACCAGTGAGTTTTCCACCTTCAGATGACTTCTTGTTGCAAATCCTTTTCTTTCAGATTGAAGAACACCCTTTAGCTTTTCTTATAAAAAAGATCTAGTGTTGAAGAATTTCCTTAGATTTTGTTGCCTGAAAGACATTATTTCTCCTTCATGTTAAACAATAATTTTGCTGGACACTGTATTCTAGTAAAAATAATTTTTTCTTTGGCATTTTAAATATGTCATTTTAATCTCTTCTGACTTGTAAGGTTTCACTGAGAAGTCTGCTGCAGAAATACTGGAGCTCCTTTGTTTAGCATTTGCTTCTTTTCTCTTGCTGCTTTTTAGGATACTTTTCTTTTCCTTGACCTTTAAGAGTTTGATTATTATATGCTTTGGTGTAGTCTTATTGGATATGCTTGGTGTTCCTTGATCTTCTTGGACCTGGGTATTCATATCTTATTCTAAGTTCAAACATTTCTTATTTCTTGGAATAAACTTTCTGCCACCCATCTCTTTCTCTACATTCTTTTAAAGGTCAATAAATCTCAGATCTGTCATTTTAAGGCTATTTTCTAGATCTTGAAAGCATACGTTATTCTTTTTTGTTTTTTTCTCATCTGATTGTATATTCTTAAATAGCCTGTTTTTAAGCTCACTAGTTCTTTTTTTTTACTTAATCAAATTTGCTGTTGAAATACAGATGTATTTTTCAGTTTGTCAATTAAAATTTTCAGCTTCAGGCTCTCTGTTTGATTTTATTATTTTAATGTTTTTGTTAAATTTATTTGACAGAATTCTGAATTTTTTTCATGGTATCTTGTAGTTTGTTGTGCTTCCTCAAGACAGCTATTTTAAATTCCCTTTCTGAGAGGTCACATGTCTCCATCACTCCAAGATTTGATCACTGGTGCCTTATTTAGTCTGTTTGGTGAGGTCATTTTTTCCTGGATGTTCCTGATGCTTGTGGGTATTGGTGGATGTCTGGGCATTGAAGAGTTGGATATCAAGTCCAGCCTTCACAATCTGGCCTTGTTTGTAGCCATCCTTCTTGAGAGGGGTTTCCAAAAACTCAAAGGGGAGTTAGTTTTATGTTACCTAAGCCTGTGGTCACTGCAGATCTGGTAAAGTTGAGAAAGAAAGGAAAATATTCCCTTGATTCCCAAGCATAGTACTTTGCTTTCTTTACTCTCTTTCTCCCTACATACAAGAGTTTCTCTCTGCACTAGGCTGCCTCAATTTATGTGAGGGGTAATGCAAGCTTTCCTGTGGCCACCATGGCTGGCACTGCACTGGGCTGCACCTGAAATCCATGGCCTCCTAGACCAGCATAGTACTGTGGCTTGTCCAAGGCCTCTGGTCACTACTGCCTGCTTGTCACTGATGTTTATTCGGGGCCCAGAGCCACTTTATTCAGCAGGTAGTAAATCCTGCCTATACTTGGCTTGTCCCACCAGTGCAAGGATTCCCTTCTGGTCTGGAGTGGGTCTAGAAACAGTGTCTTGGAACAATGGCCTGGAATCAGGAACTCCAGAGTTCTTCTCAGTGCTGTCTTGTGGTGGATGAACTGGTACTCAGTTGCAAGACAACATTTCTTATTGTCTTTCCTCTCCTTCTCCAAAGTAGAAGGAGTTTCTGTCTGTGCTGCAGTACCTAGAGTTAGGGAACAGATGCAACAGGCACTCTTATGATGGCTTTAGCTCATGTTGTACTCAGTCTCACCCCAAACCCACAGCCTCTGAAACTAGTGTCTGCTCTTGTACCAGTACCCAGCTGTTCAGTTACTACATTCTTGTAGTATAATTTGAAGTCAAGTAAAGTGATGTCTTCAGCTTTGCTCTTTTTGCTTAGGATAATTTTGGCTATTCCAACTCTTATATGTTCCATGTTAATTTTAGGGTTGTTTTTCTAATTCCACGAAAAATGACGTTGGCAGTTTGATAGGGATTATATTGAATCTATTGATTACTTTGGGTAACAAGTTCGTTTTAACAATGTTGATTCTTCCAGTTCATGAGCATGGATGTTTTTCCGCTTGCTTGTGTCTGCTATAATTTCTTTCATCAATGTTTTGTAGTACTTCTTGTAGAGATTTTTCAATTAGTTGGCTAAGTATATTCGTAGGTATTTTAGATTTTGGTTGCTATTTTGAATGGAATTGAGTATTTGATTTGATTCTGAGCTTTGTTGCTATTGGTGTACAGTAGTGTTACTGATATGTGTGTGTTGATATTGTATCCTGAAACTTTACTGAATTCATTTCTTGAATCCAGGAGACTTTGGGATTCTCTAGGCATAAAATCATATTGTTGGCATACAGAGATAGTTTGATTTCTTCTTCTCCAATTTGGATATGTTTTATTTGTTTCTCTTGCTTGATTAGTCTGGTACTATGCTGAATAAGAGTGGTGAAAGTGGGCATCTTTGCCTTGTTCCACTTCTGAGGGGGAATGCATTCGACTTTTCCCTCTTCAGAATGACATTGGCTGTGGGTTTATCATATATGGCTTTTATTATTTTTGAGGAATGTTCCTTATATTCCTATTTTGCCTGAGGGTTTTATCATAAAAGGATGTTGAATTTTATCAATTTTTTTCTGCATCTATTGAAATGATCATATAATTTTTGTTTTAAATTCTGTTTATGTGGTTGATCACATTTATTGACTTGCATATGTTGAACAATCCCTATATCTCTGGAACAAAACACACTTGATTGTGGTGGATTTTCTCTCTTTCTTTCTTTCTTTTTTTTTTTTAGTATGCTATTGAATTTGGTTTGCTAGTATTTTGTTGAGGATTTTTGCATCTATGTTAATTAGGAATATTGTTCTGTAGCTTTCTTTTTTTGTTGTGATTTTTCTTGGCTTTGGTATTAGGGTAATACTGGCTTTGTAGAATGAATTAGGAAGAATTCTTTCCTCTTCAGTCTTATGGAATAGTTTCAGTATAATTGGTACAAGTACGCAGATGACTTAGGCAATTGGTGAGGCTATGGGAACTCTCAAAATTTCCCCATCCCTGGACTTCAGAAGAGGGTGGAGGAAAAATCTGGTTAGGGAGGGCTAGGTCAGACTGGACTGTGCTCCAGCTTTCCACCTGTGTGCACGAATGGCTATCCAAGGGAGAAACAGGAGTGTGGCGGGGTCCTCTGGCCATGATGGCCATGCTGCCGGGATGGCTGAGCCAACTCTGTAGTACAAAAGAGTGTACACGGGGAGAAAGGGATTGCCAGGTTGACAGGGTTCTTCCCAGTTCCCCTTCCCTTGCCAGAGGCTGTCCACATTCAGAACTCAAAAGTTTGTTCAATAACAGGTCTCTTGCGGCAGCTTGCCCCAGACAGAAACTGCAGGCAGGGACAGAATTTGCCCTTGGGGCAAGTGAAAGATTCCTGTTCCCCTTCTGGCCTGGGAACTGGCTACAGAACGCAGCCTGCAGGGCTCATTCTTGGGTAATGTCTTGGCCTCAGGCGTTCAGAGCTCTGGTGGCTTCCTAGCTCTACCTGAGCTCTGGAAGCACACGACTGTGCCTTATCTAGGCTGTTTCTTTTGTGTGGGACCGGAGGCCAGTGAGGCTCAGGGGACCCTCCTAGTCTGTGGCAGCAGTGCTAAGTTCCTCACTTACCATTTGCCTGCACCCAGAAGCTCTCTGTTTTCAATGTGACCTGGATGGGGGTGGGGGTGGAGACTTCCTGGCTCCAAAACAGGCCGCCCATTCGCTCTCCTCCCTGCTCTCTACGGATCCCAGTGTTCCTCTGCGGGGGTCGCTGATTGCTGGGGTCTTCTTCCTTGGTTTGCGTGGAGAGAGGCACAAGCCAGCTGCTACCATATGTTATTTTTCAAAATTGTTTTTTATTCATTAATAATGGTGGGCAGTGCAACATGTAATTGTCTTATTCTTTGTTGATTAAATATATATCTTATTCATTCAGCATTGGGTATGTGCCTGGTCTTATGCTAGCACTGGAAATTAAATGCTGAATGTGACATGGTCCCAATGCTTAAGGATTATTTTGAGAGAATGCTATAACAAATATTATTACTGCTATTTTTACAAATGAGGAGCTTAGGCTTTAGGCTTTCTTAAATGGCAGCTTAGTCATCTACTGTATTGGCTTTTCAATTATCAGAGAATAATGCACACAGATATGCTTTCCAACTTATTTAGCCCGTCACCTCTTTAGTATATTTTAATCAATCTTTTATGCTCCCTGGTTTTTCCTACATTTAAAGGATTAGCTGCTATTTTACCAAAGTGTTTAGAATTGTGGTTTGGGGGATAAAATAATATATAAAGTTCATTTCTGTTATTTCAAATACGTAGACATACATTTTCACTATTCTTTTTCAATTGTAATTAGTTGTTTCATTCAACAGTTAATGCTGCCTACTATTTTAAACTAACCTGGCATCGGACTTCAGATAGAGAACAGTGAGCAGTGGTTTTGCCATTGAGAAGATTTCAGAAGCTAACAAATTGTTATTAAAGGAAAACCACTGTGGTAGACGTAAAGGTCAGAGTAGCATAGAGAAGAAAATAAGTAACGCAAGGCAAGTATTGGAAGGCTTTGCATAGGATGTAACATTTTACATACTTCTGATATTGCTAAAGTTTCACTGGAGGAGAAGGAGAAATGTGACAATGCTAAGAAAATAGCATGTATTGTTGTCCTCAGGTGTGAAAGAACATACAATACTTGGGTAGATATATAGTGAATGGAACACAGTATGTGCAAAGGGGATGGGGGAAGCATGGGCATGAAAATGAAAAAGTGAACTTTATAACTGGAAATGTAGATTGGGCCAGATAAGGTCCAAGACAAATTGAAAAATAAGCATAAACAAATAAGTGTATCAAAAATATCCCAAAGTGAGCTGAAAAATATGTTTTATTTGTTAAGAAGAAATATATGTTGGATTTTCTTGGAAAGGCTTAATTGAAACTGTTTTTTGTCTTGTTCCTGTAGTTTACTCTCACTTCTTAGACAACTTATCCCTGTATTTTATGAGGTCAAAGTCATTTTTTTTAAAGCAGGATTTATTGAGGGGACAGAAAAGCTCCCACAGTGGGAGGGGAACCAAAGGGGTTGCCCCAAAGTCATTTTAATAAAGAGAGATTAGATTACTAATCTTGAAATTTCTTTCTAACTCTGAAATTTTGTTTCTATGCATAACTTTCCTTCCTTTTGTTCTATTTATAATTAAAACTTTTGCATCAAAATATGTGAGCTTACTTTGTGCATGAACTCTAATATGTCAGTTTCTCATCATTTCTTTCAGCACCAGTGTCTTCTTATCAATTTTTTTTCATAGTCCCAAGCACCATATTCCTCAGGTTATAGATGGTATGATGATCATGGATGTGACTACCCCATGGAACAGGCCAATCAAATTGCCTGAAGTAGTGTCTTTGGATGTCGGCTTCATGTACATAAAAATGATTGTCCCATAAAACACAATCACTACATTTACGTGGGCTAAGCAGGTAGAAAAGGCTTTTCTCCTTCCTTTAGCTGAATTGATTTCAGTACATCATAGGAGATAAAAATATAAAGAAACCAAAACTCTAAATGATAGAGTAAATAAAAACATTGCCCAACATTATCTCTCATTCAAGGAATTGTCTATTCAGGTCATCTTCATTAAAGATAATATTTTGCAAAAAATGATTCATAATATGCTTTCCACAAAAGGGCACTTGTAATGTGAGTAAATTTTGTGTCAGTCTGTTGATAAAACTGATTTATAAGAGAGAGCGCCTCTCTAAATACAAAGCACCTTGTTTATGATGATGGGATATCTCAGGGATTTGCTAATGGCCACATAATAGTCATATGCCGTCACCACCAGGAGCACAAACTCTGTGGATCCTGTGAAATTGAAGACAGACATTTGTATAATATGATCTGTTAAAGAGAGTTATTTTTCCTTTGACAGGAAGGTTATCAGCATTGAGGCGGCAAAAGAGAATGTAAGTCAGATACCCAGGAAAGAGGTTACCAAATAACAAACACATGGGCTTGTGGAGGTAGAGCTAGGATGATCTAGAGTCTGTTCCCTGGGAGGGTACATCACTAATCACATAGCCAACAGACATTTTTGTCCATTTATTTGGTACTCAGAAAGACCTCTGAGAATGAACTCAATCTCAGTTTTTCAACTGGTCTTTTCCATTTGCTTTTTCATACCTGCAGTAATCCAGAAGAGGAAACAGCATGTGAGTTAAATGAATGTTCCCATGTTATGTGTTGTAAGAAGTAACTGAAGTTGGAGGTCCAGCAATCGTGCTAGCACTAGCTGGAGTAGTGAGATTAGCTTGTGGCATTCCTCTTTTAGCTCACAAAGTAATTGAGCTACACTGCTATCTTGCTAAATATACAAACTTCTGTATTCCATTTCTTGAGATTGATATGTAAAATCTGAGGGAAGAGAAGAATCCTTTGCATTTTTAACAAACACCTGTTAGTACAGATTCAGTTGTTTCACAAACTACACTTTGAAAAATCAATAATTTTAAGAAAGCATGCTTTAATCTGATCAACAATGATTTATTTATTTGATTGTTATACCATGCCAATCATTAGCTCTGTCATTGGTTTAGGGCTTCATAGTTGACAAATGTGTTTACACACTATTTATTTAATCATCAATATATTTGAGTAAAATGAAATGTAGAGAGATGAAATTTGTATAAAATTATAGTGTGAGTGGCTATTTAAATCTGGTTTTTCTAATTTTAAATACCATGCATTTTTTACTATACTTAATTGTTGTAAAAAAATTATATAAGTTGGCTAACAGGTAGGAATGAAGCCATGTGTTTAGCATGCTTTCCAGGTGATTCCAATGTGCACCCAAGGAAGCAAGGTACAGATTTAGTCAGGTGTTTTTCAAACTTTAATATTCTCAGAAATCACCTTGGGAATCTTCATAAAATATTCTGATTCAGCAGGGGTCTGGGGGTGGATTCTAAGATCTGCATTTATTATTATTAACATGTTCCCAGGTGATGCTGATGAGCAAGTTGTTTCTGACCATCTCTCGCTAATGCCTTAGAGAGCATTATTGGTGTTTCAATTGTATGTAGGATAATAATTACAAAGTAGCTGGTGTGAAACAACATTTTGGTGAGACTTGGAGGTAAGACGTCTATATGCTTTGCGGCCATCAATTTCGTGTTTTTAAGACCTTATACATAAGCAGCTAAAATGTGCACAGAAGAGCCTGCCTTTATGTCCTGTCCATATGGAAGTAATTTTCTTTCTCTAGTTAAATTTGCAGCTAGGGCCAATATTTAAGGAATTTGGGGCCAGTTCAAGCATCTGAGTTATGCACAAAAGAGCATCAAGCAAATGACTTTAATTTTTTAAAAGAATATAATAAATAAATATTAGTAGGTGAATTACATAATATCATTTTAAAGACAGCTCTGCATCTTCATGATATTTTACCTCAGCTGCAAAATATATCCCTAGATAAATTGGCTCAATGGGTGAGTTACTACTTAGTATTTTCAACAGTGGTTTTGGTTGTGGTATAGGATTTGCCTTATGATAGTCATTTGATAATAGATTATTCCACTCCCTAATGTCAACATAGAAGAGAGATTCTAATCCTGTTGGCTTTGGAAAGAGGACCTCTCATCTAATTCAAGCTTCCATATACTATGCACACTTACCAATGTAACAGGAAAGGGTCAACAGGCCAAGATATTCTCTAATTTGGTACTGTTTATGATTGAAATTTGTTTGACTGTTGGAGTACAATCAACCTAGTCTTAGTTGACCAGTAAAATTCTAATAGAGACTTTAAATGAACATCAATAATCTTGGGTTTGTACTAAATCAATTTCAGGGAAGGTATGAATCAAGTGGAATGCTTTTCCTGATCTTTTAACTTCTTTGAAATGTGTAATTTATATTTGAAAACTACTCTCAGAAAATAATTATTTTATAGTGAGAAAAGTAGTACATTTGGTATTTTAACATCCTCAAAATGATTGCTGCCAAAATATTTCACTTGCAAGCATTTCTATGGGACCCACCCATCTTTTTGATTATTAAAAAAAAAGAGAAGAAAATAACACAGAGAGACAATTATTTGTATTTATCTTGTAATAATAGAGTAACTCCTTTAAAAAACAATGAATAGGGGACAGAGAGAATGTGGTGGCAGAACCAGTCAGACTGTGTGATTCCCTGTGTGAGTGAAGTGAGTATATGAATGAATTCATGTGTGTGTCTGTGTAAGCGGGCGTGTGAGTGGCTGACTGAGTAGGGACTCGAGAGCAAGTGGCCAGGACCTTCCTGGTGAAGTGACTAGTGCCTCAGCTGCTCTGCTTGGACTCTAGCCCTTTCCAGGGTGCAGAAGCTGAGCTCCATTTTCAAAATCAACATAGTTCTTCTTGGGAAGAAGCTGCTGGGAGCAGCTCTGCCCCACCACCTCAGCACCAAGCTGGGCACTGGCAGTGAGGGCTGTGGAGGAAACACAATGAAGGAGCCACAGGTAGAATCCTGAAGAAATGGCAGAGAGCTGCTGCCACTCAGCACCTAGACTCACTGCCACTGCCTCAGTACCAGGCTAGGCTGCAAGGCCCAGCCACCGGGACGTGAAATTCAGAGACTGTGGTACTTGCTGCAGAGGGAGTTATCTTTCCTGACCCCATTTGTGGCAGGACAAGCAGTCTATAGAGGAACTGAGCAGCCAGTCTGAAGCCTGGGCAGAGAAGTTCTCCAGGGTGACCTCTGTGGAACAGCAGACCTGTGTCTTAAGACCAGAGAGTGATCTCTGCATTGCTTTGGGGTTACTCTTCATGAACCCAGAGAGGATTGCCTCCAGTGCACAATCCCTGGTGGGAATGGCAGATGCGGACCACCAGATGATCCACCCCCCACCCCTCTCAGTCAGCTACTGGGCAATAGATGCATTCAATATTTGCATACTAATGGAGAAGGGGGCTGGTGAGTGCCTAGCTGACTCCTTCCCCCGATCCCTAGCAATAAGTGAAAGAGATCAGGAGGGCAGGGTAGAGACTGGAGGCCCTATTCCCCTGCCACAAACTGGATGCCATGGGAACTGTGACCACGCTGAGAGAGGAAGGAAAGTGGAGAGAGTTTGGGAGATGCTGAGTCAAGTCACCTCCCCACCTCCCCGTGGGAATGCTCTGGCTGTCAATTGTTACGGCATGTTCCCTCTTTCCTGTTGAGACTTAGGATTCTTAGTTTCAACAGCAAAGAGGGAACCTGCAGTAACAGACCTGCAGTCACAGAACCTGCCATAAGAAAGAGCGTTCCCCCAAAGAGATACTAAAGCTGAGAAATCTCTACCAGCAGGTTTTAAAATTATTTTTCCTCTTTTTTGTTTGTCTCATTTGTTTTCTTTGTGTTTGTTAGTTGGTTCTCTCTATTCTTTCCTCCTTTTTTTCTCTCTCTCCTTTTCTCTTTCTTCTCTTTTCCCTTTTTTCTTTCCTTTTTCCCTTCTTTTGTCTCTTATACTCTATGGGACTCAGGGGTTACATATGCAAACCTATTGTAAGGTTATATTGTATCCTGTGGAGAAAAAGAGCAAGTCCCAGGTGGCCCATTCACCATATAACAAGCATTGTGATCTGTCAGTAGGTTCTGAATCCTCGTGGACTTTCCCCCACCCCTTAGTAAGTGCTCAAAATAGTAAAGAGATAGCACAATGCCCCACTCCCAGCCCTATTTCATAATTGAACAAACCCAGAGTCCCAGTTCAGGGAAGGACAGAAGGTAGAACAAATATCAGAAGTTGTTGCTTCTCCATTTCCCACTGAGCAACAGATTAAAGAGAAAGATAAGAGAACTGCTACAAATGAAAAAAAAAAAGTGAAAACTTACTGCTAACCCCCATAGTCCGAACAAAGAGCCAGTACCAGAAAGAACAGCTGCTGGAGCACAAACAATGACTATCTCTGAGGATAGCTGTGCCCAGAAGGCACTTAGAGAGATCAGAAAATCAATGGCTACAATGAATAAAAACCAAGAAATGCAAGGGCTAAAACTAAATGAAATTGCAATGGAGTTGGACAGACTCAAAAAAGCATATTTAGAAATAACATAAATAAAGAGCTCCATCCAAGAAATAAATACCAAACTGACAAGCATAGGAAGCAGAATTCACCAGGCAGAAGAAAGAATCTCAGAGCTGGAAGACCAAAATATGGAATTAACCCAATCTATTAACAATATAGAAAAACAACTTAAGAAGAAAGAGGAAACTCTCCAAGAGATGTGCAATTTTATCATGAAACCAAACTTACAACTTATTGGAAAATCTGGACTAGAAAGAGAAACAAACATTCCACAGATCATTCAAGAAAATTTTCTTCATCTGGTCAAAGAGATAATTATACAAGCAAGAAATCCCCTGCAAGACATCTTATGAGAAGACCAACTCCTAGATACATAGTAATTGGCCTACACAAAGCAGGTATAAAAGAAAAACACCTAAAGGCAGCAAGGGAAAAAGATCAGACTACCTACCAGGGAAGATCAACCAGAATTGCCACAGACTTATCTGCAGAAACACTGCAGGCCAGAAGGGATTAGACCCCAACCTTTAATGCTCTCAAAGATAAACAATTCAACCAAGAATTTTCTACCCAGTCAAACTAAGCTTAATATTCAACAGACAATTAAAATTCTTCCCAGACATTCAATCCCTAAGAGAATATGCTGCTTTGAAGCCAGCTCTACAGGAGACACTTGAAAAGGTGTTATGCACAGCAGAAAAAAAGGAACAAAAGAAATACCATATACTTCAAAAGGTCACAAACAAACACAGAAGCAACAGAACACACAACATACCACACACATATATGAACACAAAAGCTAAATGAAAACAAAACAGAATTATAAGAGCATTATGTCAGAGACAAACTATCACATTTCAATAATCAGCCCGAACATGAATGGACTAAATGCACCACTGAAAAGACATAGGATGACAAATTGAGTAAAAACACATAATCTAGTAATTTGCTGCCTCCAAGAAACTCATTTCACACAAAGAATGGCCACAGACTCAAAGTTAAGAGGATGGGAAAAAAATTCAGGCTGACAGAACACAAAAGAAGGCAGGAGTTTCAATCTTAATATCAGACAACACATTCCTTAAGTCATCAAAAATTAGAAAAGATATAAAAGGACACTACATAATGATAAAAGGTTTGAGCCATCAACAAGAAATATTCATTCTAAGCATATATGCACCCAACACAGGAGCATCAACTTTTATAATGCAGCTACTAAATAAACTATAAAAAGATATTGATTCTAACACTATCATAGCTGGAGACTTAAACACCTCACTAATAACTTTAGATGGATCATTGGGACAAAAATCAAGAAAAAGATCCAGAATCCCAACTTGATGCTTGACCAAATGGACTTAATGGATACCTACAGAAAAATCCACCCAACAACCACAGAATATACATTCTACTCATCATCACATAGAATATACATTCTACTCATCACTACATGGAATATACTACAAGATTGACCATATCCTTGGCCATAAATCAAGCATGAACAGATTTCACATGATTGAAATACTGTCATGTACCTTGTCAGATCACAGTGAAATAAAAATAAATATAAACACCAACAAAATTGCCTAAAAACTCACAAAGACATGGACAGTATACAGCATAATGCTGAACAACTCCAGGGTCAACACAGAAAATAAGAGATTCCTGGAAACAAATGAAAATGAAGAAACAAATGAAAATGAAGCCCTTGACCTATGACATGCCATGAAATCAGTACTAAGGGGAATTTATATATCTATGAACACACATCAAGAAAATAGAGAACAAGTTGGCAGCCTAACAAGTCACCAAAAGGATGTGGAAAGACGAGACCACCAAAACCCTAACTTCAGCAGAAGAATCCAGCTCACCAAAGTAAAAGCTCAAATACAGGGCACAGAAGACAAAAATACCATAGAAAAATCAATAAAACAGGAAACTAGTTGTCTGAAAACATAAATAAAATGGATAGACCCCTAATCAGAATGACCAAGAAAAAGAAATTAAAAAAAAAACATAATCAAAAATGCAAACGATCAAGTCACAATTGACCCTGAAGAAATACAAAGATTATCAGAGAGTGCTATGCACACCTGTATGAAACAAATTCAATAACCTAAATGAAATAGGGGACTGTCTAACATCACACAACCTGACAAGGTTAAAACAAGAAGAAATTGAGCTCCTAAATAGGCCAATAATAACCCAGAAAAATGAGTCTGTCATAAGAAAACTACCTACAAAATGAAGCCCTTGACCAGAAAGATTTTCAGTGAAATTCTACAAAACATACGAGGAGAAGCTGATACCAATCCTACTGAAAGTATACCAGACAATCAAGAAAGACGGAACTCTCCAGAAATCATTTTATGAAGTTAACATCATGCTGATACCCAAACTATAGGCCAATATCTCTGATGAATGTAGAAGCAAAAATTCTCAGCAAGATTCTATCAAATCGGATTCAGCAACACATCTCAAAATCATCCACCATGACAAAGTCAGCTTCATCCCCGGGATGCAGGGCTGGTTCAACATCTGAAA